>PVHX01024786.1:0-23434 GCA_004024805.1 Geosciurus inauris | reverse complement strand
GGGGGGGGGGGGGGGGGGGATCAGTATCCTTCTAATTCTTCTAAAGCTGTTTCTTTTCCCAAGAGGATAAAGAATATTTTAGATGCCAAGAAGAGAGGATTTTTTTTCCCCTTAAATGGGTGGGTCAGGATTTGCTTTCCTGACAGCTGAAAGGCCTCCTGGTTTATTCCTCCTCCAGTGTCTTTAATCCGCTGTGCAGCCCTACAGGCCTCCTGCTTTTTTTTTTTTTTTTTTTCTCTTCTTTTCTTTCTTTCTTTATTCTCAAAAGCAACTCTTTCCCTTGCTGGGTTGAGTATTTTCCCTGGACTTCCCCAGGTCTCAGGCCTAGTTTATTCTACCATGTGTGACTGCAGAGGACCTTTATGCCCCCATCCAGCTCTGATAAGAGTATCTAATGTTCTGATCATCCACTGTACTCAGAGTTCCTTTCAAGGAGGGGCTCT
The DNA here is from genome assembly GCA_004024805.1 of Geosciurus inauris. Lineage (NCBI taxonomy): Eukaryota > Metazoa > Chordata > Mammalia > Rodentia > Sciuridae > Geosciurus > Geosciurus inauris. Next base: position 22,991 of record PVHX01024786.1, on the reverse strand, counting down.
CAGATCTATCAAATGATGCAGAGGTAATAGCATCTCTTATATCCCTGAGCATACACACACACCATAATTCACACAGAAACAAAATTGGAACACCCATCATTCAGCTCATTCTATTATTTAACTTTTGTTGAAAAATAAAACAAACCCCAAAGGAAACTGTCTCTTTGTCCCGACAGAGTTAGTTAGATAGGGGCTCGCTTGCTCCTCTCCTGACCACAGGATCTTGTCTGACTCATCCCTTGCATGTGCTTATCTAGTCTCAGCTTAAAATTCTCCAGGGGAAGGAAACTCCACCCTCTCCATGGTGAATCATTGCCAGGTTTAATAACTGCTTTGATGATCCTTCATCAAGACCACCTTTTCCATGTGGTAGATCATGGGCAGAGGTAGAGTCTTGTCTGCAAATTGGAGGAAATCCTGTGTGCATCAGAAGATCGTTGTGGAGGTCCAGTGAGATCATTTTTCAACAAATGCCAGTTACTTCCTAATGTGCAGAGCCATTTTGCCAGGTGTAGGAGCAGAAACAAATTGGCACTAGCCCTGACCCTTGAATTCAGTGGGACAGACAGATGGCTAAACGTATGCAGTAACAGGCCACTATGGGCTTTGTGTTTGGTAGTCATCCTTCTGACATTGCCTACTCACTTGCCTCCCATGCTCCTGGGCTCCATACTCATGCCAGCTGCCCACCACCAGTGGGGTCATGCCTGGCCCCTCCTCCTGCTGATGCACCTCTCCTTCTTCCTAACCTTTTTCTCTTCCTTTTTACCCAAACCTGTCTTGCTTTTCAGCTGCACCTGCTCAGTCCCTTCACATCAGTAGTGCCATTAGTTATTACCTGAAACTCTTGGCCCCTGCCCACCTGGGTCAGGAGCCTCCATCTGTTTGCATTGACAAAGTTCCTGTATGTCATACCCACCATAGCACCTAGACAGTTCTTCCTCTGCTGCTGTCTCTGAACTACAAATCATTGCAGGGGGTACAAGAAGTAAAAAAGCTGAAACCCTGGCCTGGACAGAGCTGGCTCTGCCCCATCAGTCTCTGCTGACTTCCCCAGGGCCTCTGTTCTTCTCAGCAGCCTTTCTTTCCTCTTTTGGAAATTTCCTGACACAGTGACCTCAGAATGCTAAAAACCTTCCCTATTCTACCTGTTCTCAGGCCCCCTGGCTGCCATGGCAGGTGCTGACCACCACATCCCTGGGAAGTTGCCAATACCAGTCCCTCATCCACCCTCTGCTTCTCCCTGCGGTCTCAGAAGAGTCCCCTCAGCCTAGGCTGGCCCATTTCCTTGTGCTCCCGTATCATTTCCCTCATTCTCCTGCTCCTCTTATTTCATTGTTGGAACCTACCACATGCAGAGCTTCATTAGGCAGACAAAAAAATACAAGAGATGAGCCCAATCCTGGAGGAAGATGTAAGTATGTAAAAATACAAGGAGCAAACCCTTGGAGCCCTCTCTAGCACACTTAGTTCCCCACTTTCTGATAGCTCTTCTCTCTTGACTTTAAAGCCCCCTGTTATACGTGTGTGTGTGTGTGTGTGTGTGTTTTCTTTAAAGCCGACCTTAGTAGTACATTGAAAGTTTCTCTCCCCTCTCCTCCCCAAGTCGTCCTAGCCCTCTGTGGAACCTCCTTGTGCTCCTGTGTGTTTGGGATATTCTATCACCCTCTGCCTACTCCCAGGGATATGCTTTGTTTCCTCATGGCAGAATCACCTGACTGATCTTGGAGTTCTTGGCTTGGACTCCCAATCCCTCAGAGGAGCCCCCTTGTATCTGCCATGTCTCAAAGAAAGTGCTTCTGAAGGTGGTGTGATTCTAGCCTTAGAGGAGCTGGGAAGAGTGGGCAGAATGAAGAGAGCAGAGGAGTGGAGCAGGTTGGTGAGCAGTGTCAGGGCTCATAAGCCCCAAATCTCCGTCTTTATACTTCTGGGGATCATTCTCAAAAACTAACTCCTTTCCCTCCTCAGTAATAACCTCCCCATGGCTAATCTACACCAGGTGACTCTGGCTTGTAAGGTTTGCATGGGTTTTGCATCCCAGCAATCTTTGGGGACAGCACTGTACTCCATGCTCCCTGCTCCTCCAGTTCATTGCCCTCTGATTGTTCTAGAGCCTCAACAATCAACTTTAAGATGCTCCTTCTTGCAGAGAGTCAAGTAGCCTCAGTCTCCTAATGCCTCTTTTATTTGTTCCTGCAAGACCTTATCTCTCAAGTCAAGTTTCTGTTGATCTCCTGCCCTTACCAAGACTTCCCAAACAAGAGGTCCACTCTGTAGCCTCCTTTTGCCCAAATCCACTCACTTCCACCTGCTGAACCCTGCCACTACTGATCCTTAGTCATCCAAGTTGTGGCCTTTAAATTCCCATCCTTCTCTTTCCCCTCTGTGGCAGGTGGCACACAGTGTTGATTGGGCTCTGGTCAAAGTGTTCTCTCTTTACTTCTGACCTAACACTAGGTTACTATCCTCACAGCTCCATCTCGCCTCCTCTTGTTCCTCTCGATGGCCGCATTGTCATTCTCTTCTTGCTCCTTGGCTGGAGCTGCTGCAGGCATATGGTTAGAAGCTTTGGAATCAGAGGAGTGAGGCTTGAGTCTTGGCTCTTCCATGTACTGGTCGGATGACTTTGTTCCTGCCCCTTATCTGACTTTCTGCTTTCCCATGGGTGAAATGCAGAGGGTCATAATGTCTACCTTCTGGGTTATGTGAAGAGTAAATGGGATGCAACAATGTTGTCCAAATTTTAGTCCATTTGTTTCCAATTAAACCCTGTACTTTTCCTATTTGGAGTCGTGTTTTCTCAGGCTGCTTGTTTCAGCCCCTAAGCCTTTGTGTAGAAATCTTACTAAACGGTCACTCACCTTTTGACTTCACTAGATCTATCAAAGTCTAGCACGTCCTTCAAGTCTCACTTCAGGTTTTGTTTTCTCCAAGACGTCTTCTCATAATATGCTCATTATGTTCTTCCTTCCCCTGTAATTGGATTCTTTTTTCTTATCATTTATTTAGCATTTGATATAACCTTTATTACACTGATGTTTTTCTCTTGAATTTCCTTTTTTCATAATTTATTTATTTGTTCTATTTAGGTTTACATGATATCAGAGTGCAATTTGATTCATTGTACACAGATGGAGGATAACATTTCATTTCTCTGGTTGTAAGTGATATAGAATCACAACATACATGCAGTCATACATAAAGCTAGGGCTATGATGGCCTTCATATTCCACCACCTTTACTGTCCCCATGCCCCATCTCCCCTTACCCCCCTGTGAACCGAGTTCCTCCATTGTTCCCGTGTCATTCCCCACATTATGGATCAGCATCCACTTATCAATGAGTACATTAGGCATTTGGTTTTCTGAGATTGGCTTACTTCACTTAGCATGATATTCTCCAACTCCATCCATTTACCTGCAAATGCCATAATTTTATTCTCTTTTATTGCTGAGTAATATTCCATTGTATATATATATATACCACAGTTTCTTTATCCATTCATCTATCGAAGGGCATCTAGGTTGGTTCCACAGTTTAGCTATTGTGAATTGAGCTGCTATAAACATTGAAGTGGCTGTGTCACTGTAGTATGCTGTTTTTAGGTCTTCTGGGTATAGACACAGGAGTGGGATAGCTGGGTGGTTCCATTCCAAGTTTTCTAAGGAATCTCCATACTGCTTTCCAGATTGGTTGTACCAATTTGCAGTTCCATCACCAATGTATGAACGTGCCTTTTCCCCTATAACCTCGCCAACACTTATTGTTGTTTGTATTCTTGATAATTGCCATTCTGACTGGCATGAGATGAAATCTTAGGGTGGTTTTGATTTGCATTTCTCTGATTGCTAGAGATCTTGAACATTTTTTCATGTCTGTTGATTGATTGTATACTTTCTTCTGTGAAGTTTGTATTCAGCTCTTTGGCCCATTTATTGATTGGGTTCTTAGTGGTTTTGGTGATAAGTTTTTTGAGTTCTTTCTATATCCTGGAGATGAGTGCTCTATTGGATGTGTGTGTGGCAAAGATTTGTTCCCAGAATGTCGGCTCTCTGTTCACTTTATTATTTCTTTTGCTGAGAAGAAGCTTTTTAGTTTGAATCCATCCCATTTATTGATTCTTGATTTTACTTCTTGTGCTATAGGAGTCTTGTTAAGGAAGTATGGTCCTAATCCGACATAATGAAGATTTGGTCCTATTTTTTCTTCTATTAGGCATTGGGTCTCTGGTCTGATTCCCAGGTCCTTGATCCACTTTGAGTTGAATTTTGTGCATGGTGAGAGATAAGGGTTAAGTTTCATTTTGCTGCATATGGATTTCCAGTTTTCCCAGCACCATTTGTTGAACAGGCTAACTTTTCTCCAGTACATGTTTGGCTCCTTTATCTAGTATAAGGTAACTATATGTAAGTGGGTTCGTCTCTGTGTCTTCTATTCTATACCATTGGCCTACATGTCTATTTTGGTGCCAGTACCATGCCATTTTTGTTACTATAGCTTTGTAGTATAATTTGAAGGTCTGCTTAAATTGTGATGCTTCCTGCTTCATTCTTCTTGCTAAGGATTGCTTTGGCTATTCTGGGTCTCTTATTCTTCCAAATGAATTTCATGATTGCCTTTTCTATTTCTATAAGGAATGACGTTGGGATTTTTCTCTTGAATTTCTATTTAACTTTATATTTGTATCTTCTTTCCATAAATAAACATGACACTCTTGATTCCTACCTGTTTGTAGGAATATCAAACAGGGATTAGGACATTAGCTATTGGGTACACTTTTGAGTTCACACCCTGATCCCACCACATACCAACTCTGTGACCTTGGGCAAGTCACTTAATCTTGATGGCCCTTAGTTTCCTCACCTATCAAAAGGTGATAATAGCACATAGTTATTAAGGGTTTAGATGAGGGAATAGTTAGCTCAACCACTTACTAATTCAATACATGTAAAGCTCTTAAATAGTGTTTTGCAAATAGAACTCATTAATGTTGGTTACTATTATCATTACAAATTCCAATGCTTTTTTCTGTAGTGCTAGGCACATATAATATAGGCTTAATAAATATTGATGACTCTTTGCCTTTAGTACTCCTTTTCAATTTTCTATCCCATTTTGTTAAATATTACATGTATATTATCCCCTAAATTGAACATCTCCCTTCATTTAATTCTAAAACAAAACAGAAACCCCATGAGTTTAAATAGTTTTTACTATTTGGTATAAGAAAACAGACTAGGTTGTTGACAGAAGCAATGTTTTTCTTGGTACTAAATTTGAAAAGGAATTTATTATAAGATTATTTATGGAGCATGAGGCTGGTGGAATGGGGACAGCTCATTCTTCTAAAACCTACTTAACATGTTGAGATTAGAAAAAGTTTCCATTAAATACAGCAACTCTATCAAATTACATCGGCAGCCCAGGGGGACTGGGTCACTGGGGAAGTGGATTAGACAGAAAGAGCTTTGTATGTTCCCCTATCTCCAGAGATTCCACTGGGAAACCAAACAGTAAGATTGCAAAAGGACAGGTATAATCTAGAAATTGTAATCTGAAATTACTTCTTACATCATAGGTATATTTTTGTCTTCACGGAGCAGTGTTGTCAGTAATTTACTATAATTGCAATAACTGGATCATTAAATTATGTCTGTAGAGAGCAAAGAAAAAACACATCTGTCCTTTCAGTGACAGTAGCAAAGAATATACTTGACTGTTTTAGTCAAGTAGAATTACTATTAAAAATGCAGTCTCCATACATTAAGTAGGTATTTTAGGCAGGTATTTTAGTCACATGCACACACAGAGTCATCCCTCAGAAAACAAGAGCCTATCAACATGTACTCAGTTGCTCTGTCGAAGCCTGTTAATGATGGAGAGCTGGCATACTGATTTTATTTAGATTTTTTTCAGATGATTTTTCAACAAGGACGTTAGCATGGTAGGACAGAATGGGAATGTTAGCAGTTGAAGAGCTGACAGGCTGTGGTTTTGCACGCTGACACAGCAGCTCTGCTTACTGATATTTAACCATAGAGACTGGCAGCGGCTAACAGGTACCTATAATAGATAATTGCAGTGGCAGAAGCAGGAAACAATGTAGCAGGGACAGAATCCTTTTAGGCTTACTGCAGTAAAATCCCTAAGCTGTATGAGCTGAGAGTCCCTAGGTTTGTTGACAAGCATGTGACCATATAAGGAATGTAGAATGCACCTCCAATAGAATTGCACCAACTCCCTTGCCTTGATGTACCCCAAACTTGCTTATATATAAAAGTAAAAGCCTTGCTGTGCTTGGCACTCAGAATTTGGGAATTATCCCTCTGCGCCATGGCGCCACTAATAGTGTTGCTTCCAGATCTTGGTGTCCTGACCTTCATTTCCCACTACATTAGAGCATTAGTCATCTTGGAATCAGAAGAAAGTTATGTCATAGGTTAAAACACTGGTCTTAAACTAGGGAGCAGGTTAGCATTAACAGGCATTTCTCTCAATGGAGATTAGTTAGTAGGGTATTAAAACATCCTGGGATTTAATATAATTTTATAAGTGATATGGAAAAGTGGCTTCATGATGTAATGTCTAATTCTGGGGGATGATTCCAAGGTACAAGATGTACAATCAATGGAAATAAATGTCAAGAAAACAGAAATGCATTATGAACAGAAGAAAGAGTTATGAGTAATAGAAAATGCAGAAGAGTTACCAGGAAAACAGAATCAAATTATTTACAGACTGGCCATTGTGGCTTAGGAAAGGCCTAGGAGTCCCTGTACTTCTAGGTGCTGAGAAGTACTGTTCTACTTATTCCAAACATTTACCCTGAAGGTAGTCTACAAACAGAAAGAAAGAGAGAAATTTAAGCAAAGTAGATAAATTTTGGGATAATAAATCTGCAGTGATTTTAAAGGCATACTTTAGGAGACAGCTAAGCCTGGGACAATGGATAAGACATCTGCCCTAACAGATGTGGAATTCTTCTTCTCCCACTGCAAACACATAGAAATGCTGGATAAAATATATAATTAAAAAAATAAATTCCTACTTAAGCAATTGCTACTTGATGCCAGAAATATAGGAAATAGATATCCAAAATTATATGTGGGAAATCACAAGGACAGTAGGGACCAGGTCTCTGATATTCCTAGGGACAGGAGTCCAAGCCACATATCATGTTCGTGACATGGAACTGGAGCTGGGCTCATGGGTAGAGCTGGGAAGGTGCTGCAGCCCTGGTGAACCAGGCAGGAGAACTCTACTTGCAGGTTGTTATAGAAAGCAGTTACCTACACCATGTCATGAGTCTATATATGGTGCTGTCCAGACCTAAGCCTAAAGCCAGCACCTTCCCTTTGTGTAGGTCCAAATTTGCACTGCCTTCTCTATGTGGAAACCCTGGACCGGGAAGATAACTCAGAGGCTAGTCCAGAAACATTAGACTCTGTAGGTTTCTGGCAGAGTCAACTGCAATAAGTCATCCTGTTATCCCACCCACTCACCACCAACTACACCCTACCCGGGGCCTCTTGTGAAGTTAAGCCCAGCAACAAAAACTGAAGAGCACTTGTATATACCCACCACTTGGAAGTCAATCAGTCAGAAGCAACAAAATAGACTAAAAAATAAAATAAAATAAAATACAAAATATTGTAAGGGATCTTAAAATAATTAAGACTAAACTAATGAAATGTAAAAAGGAATTAGAGGGGGTGGTTTGAAATAGCAATTCTAGAAAAGAAAAATATCATTGAAATGTAAAAAAACTTACATAAACAGGTCAAAAGGACTAGACATAGTTAAAAGAGTGAGTTGGAAGCTAGATCTGAAGAACTCATCTAGAATGCATTATAGAGAATGAGATAAAAATATGAAAAAGAGGATACGGCACAGAAAGGTTAGAAAGAGAGGCTTTGATGTTCATCTAAGAAGGTTATCCAAAGAGAGAATAGAGGGCTTATAGAAGATCAGCATATCTTCTTTTAAAACATTACCATTATTTTTGTCGGAGATTTAATACTGGATTAGATAAACCTTGGGAAATTTTTCTAGTTTTTATTTTGTGTTTTAATTTTGGCTAGTGATATCCACATTACTTTGCCCACTTCAATGTCTTGCACCAGGGCCATGAGCAGACAAGCCAAGCCTACAGTGCTGGCACCTCTGTGGTCCCTGATGGAGGGACAGTCGTTCCCAATGAACTACCGGAGTTCTTTCTCCAACACCCAACCCATGGCTGATGGGACAGAGGCAGACATGGACTCAAGAACAGCTTATTTGACATGGCCTGGTATGAAAAGATGAGCTGAGGAAATCAGACTCTGTCTCTTTAGCATTTAAGTAGGAAATTAAGTAACAGAAGAGGCTAAAATGGAAGGTTAATGGTATGGCAAATGACTAGAGAGTGCACGATGGTCCGCATGCAAGCTCGGGTTAGGAAGGAACAGCTATCATGAGTAAGAGGAAGCCCTGGAAGAGAGACGAGCTGTGCGGGAAGAAATAGGGGGAAATCCAGGTACGAGAGAAAGAGGATGGTTGGCAGGTCAAGTGTGACTGTCTCTCAAAGGCAAACAGTAGTGTCTAATTAGTCTCAACCACACGCTTTCTACCAAAATTCCCTAGCGCTGTCTGGAATCCATTTCTAGTTCCGGCAGTACCCGAGGTACACCACAATTCCTGGGTCTTTGTGGAGCCTGTTATTTAAACTTTTCTTGGGTTTCCGTGCCTTTTATCCTCCCAATGAACCCATCATTATAGGAGGAAACTTGAATGAGTCTTTGTTCCTTGAAAATAGAAGGTCTTAAGGAACACCAACCAGATTCCATTAAGGTATACAATTTACCTAAGTCACCTTGGTTACATAGAGTAACCTTTCCTGTTTAATTCACCCTGTGGAGTGGAAGTGGATTGAGATTGTGATGGGCCTGATTCTATGATTTTTCTTCAGAAGGTCTGCTGTGCCTGGATACTTGCTCTTCTGTGCTGCCTTTGCTGGTAAGAAGAAAAAGGCAACAGCCTGGTGGGGTGCTAACAGGAACAGTGCCTATTTCCAGAGAAAAAATGAAATTGCAGACAGTGCAGTTGTTTTTCCCTTCTTTCTCATAGAGGAAACTGTAGAGCTATGTCCATGAAGATGATGGGAAGTGGTACGGCTTAGTAATAAAGAACACATGCTTCAGGCAAGACTTCAGTTCAAATTTTAGTTCTGCTGCTCATTATTGGATGACTGAAAAAGTTACTTCATTTTTCTGTGTCTTAGTTTCCCCACCTAAAAAGTAAATCCAAGATGCTTTCTGTATATTATATTAAAAACATTTAATTTATAATTCAAAGACTATTAGTCTTCAACACCACCCCACACAGTATGTAGGTAGAATATCCTGGCATTCTGTCTCTATTTCAGATATTATATTGTCATTAAACCATAGGACCAAATCTAGGGTTCATAACAATGTAGTGATCATGGATATGGGGTTCTGAAGAAATCAGAGGGAAGGGGAGGGAATTAGACATAGCTAAAAGAGAGTTCTCTCTACCTCCAACATGTCCAGTGGGTATAGTTTCATTAGAAATGCCTAGGAAGGATAGCTCAGAGGAGCACATAGGGCCCAGTGTAGAATTGGGCCCTGACCTTTCCAGCCACCTTTGGGCAGAAGAGTCTTAATGTGGTTGCTGGGTGCACGACTGCAGAAGAAATCTGGAGCCCCATGAGCCCAAGTGGACTGAGAGGATATAGAAGTACCTAGCACAGCCGTCTCTGACTGTAGCAACCCAGAGACCATGTTTTCCAGTTTGGGAATCAACCCAGTGTCCTGGTTTCTGCCTAAGAACAGGGTACTGCATACATGCCTGCCTTCCTCTCCTCTCTTCTTCTTCTCTCTCTCTCATTCTTCCCTTTTTTCTTTCCCTTTTCTCCTCTTGCCTCTCACTTTTGCCTCTTTCCCTTTCCTCATCCAAGAATCCCTTATCTCTGCTCAGGTCCCAGGCTTGCCATCTATCCTTGTAGGCACCATTTCACTGCTGGGTGGCCCTTGTGATGAAGACACTTCAGCAATGCCCCCTCTGCTCTGCCACAGGGTACCAACTGAGAAACCATCTCCAGACTTCCCCTAGAAGGGCTAAAGACACGGGACCAGGTTAAGTACAGACAAAATGCCCTAACCATCTTATACCCAAGACCCCATGGATGTTGGCTTTGCCATATCTTGAGCTCATGATTTAGGAATAAGGCTAATATTCCCTTGGGGAATATCTTTCAGCTAGAGGAGGACAGAGATAGGAGCTTTGCAAAATGAATGAGTTTCTTATTTCTGTCCTACAGGGGAGGTGGTGGGAGTGGACAGCATCTTGGATCATTGCTCCATCTAAGATTAGGGGAAAGAATGGAGTGAGTGAGTAGCCCAGCCTGTAGGTTACTCCATTAGGCTTCAGCAGATATTCTTATTTCAAGACAAGTCACTCATCCATTGCCCTCTCTACCCCCACATGAGCAAGTGTAAGAGGGAGGGGCTGCACCTGCCACTGTGGAGATGGAAAAATGTGGAGTCGGGCTGCACCCTGATAGGAGGTGCGTGCAACACAATCCCCATTGCCCTGACTACACTGGGAGTTTGAGGAGTTTAGTGAGTGACACCAGTACTAGGGAGTCAATTCACTAGAATTTATTTATTTTAATTAGTTTTATAATTTGATTTCCTTTTAAATTTATACATGTTATAAATAATTTATGATTTGATGTAGGTAGGGGAGGTACAGAGAGGGAAACAAGAGCATTGGAGAAAAAAACATCATTTGCATCCCAAAGAGTCAAACAACCACCGTTGACTTCTTGTGTCTGTTTCCAAAGATTCTTCTTACATATTTTTTGGCTTTTTCTTTTTTTTTAAAATTATGGTCAGGGGCTGGGATTGTGGCTCAGTGGTAGAGCACTTGCCTAGCATGTGTGAGGCACTGGGTTCGATTCTCAGCACCACATATAAATAAATAAAATAAAGATCCATTGACAGCTAAAAAAATATTTTAAAAAATTGTGATCATTGAATTTTATATTTTGCCTTTTGCTTTCAACATAGCATATATTTGCCCATCACCACAAACTCATCATAAGTACAAATGCTTTTTAATGGATTTGAGCTATTTCTTTGATGGATACATTATTTATTTAACTTTTCTTGTTTTTGGATTGTGGATTCATTCTGTCACCTGCTATCATAAACACTGCAGTGATGACCATTTCAGGGCCTGAAGATGAATAAGAACACTGTGAGATTCTAATGTGTGATAGGCCTTGAGCTGGATACTATGGAGAGTACACATGGCCCCTGGTGTCAAGTAATTACAGTCTAGTCTGGGAAATAAAACATTGTCCTCAGTTAATTCTGAGTTCTTTTGTTCTCTTTGTAAAGTGACAATATACAGCATACTGTTAAATTAAAAAAAAAGAAAGAAAGAAATTTATTTCATAAAAAAGTAGATTCAAGAAAAAATGGATATATATTTGCCATATAACACACATGTAGATTGACCAAGACAAAATGAATCATTAATCCTAACTATCACAGGGATATTGAGTTCAAACAGCAGTTAGTCTAATTTAAATTTGAGTTTTATGTGATATCTAATAACTAACAACAAACTATATGTTTTCCCCCATTTGGTTTAAATGGTCTAATTAGAGCGATTGTTTTTAGACATCCTAAGATGTGTACGTAGTCATTAAGAACCTGTACATCAAATTGCAGGCAGCATTGGCAGGTAATTCTTGAGTTGCAGTTTTGATTTTTATGGACCCGTTGAGATCTATTCTCCCCATTTCTTTTTTACAATTACTTTGAATCTCATGGGGAAATATTCCAAAAAAGAACTATGAAATTCCTAAAAGTTGAGGAGATTCAAAAAGAATGCCATGGGCTGGGTTGTAATTTAATGGTAGAGCATGTGCTAAACGTTCATAAGACCCCCTGGGTTCCATTTCTAGGGCCAAAAACAAATAAACAAACAAACAAACAAATGAAACAAGAATGCCACAGCTTTTTGTGTGTGAGGGGTGTGTTGCTGCAGATCAGTGATGGGGAGACATAGGAGTAGAATAGGAAACAGCCTATTTGAAGGATGCTTTCCAATTCCAGGATTGTGAAATACTAGAATTCAATGTATGTGTATCTGAGAACCAATTCTTTGTAAACCCAGCTTTAGAAATGTTAGAGTAATAGGGACTTCCCTAGGGTCTTGGCAGAATGATCCAATGGTGTACCCTTTGCTCTGGACAGGGATACATCTCAGCAGTTGTTCTCTTCTTGCAGATTGATGACCCCCACAGCACCCTTGAGGAGGTGATGAATGAGGCCGAAGCCATCGCCTCCGTGAACAATCTGGGAAGCAAGCAAGCCTTGAATATGGATTACCTTGATTCTGATTATCAAAGAGGACAGCTGTACCCCTTCACCCTTAGCAGTGATCTCCAGATGGCCACATTCACTCTCACAAATGCAGCTCCCATGACCCAGTCCTTCCAGGAACGATGGTACATGAATCTCAACAGCCTGATGGACCGGGCCTTAGTCCCGCACTGTGGCAGTGGGGAAGACCTGTATATCATCACGGGTGCAGTGCCCTCGGACCGCAAAGTTAAAGACAAAGTGACCATCCCTGAGTTTGTCTGGCTGGCAGCCTGTTGTGCTGCCCCTGGAGGAGGCTGGGCCATGGGGTTTGTCAAGCATACCCAGGACAGTGACATCATCGAAGATGTGATGGTGAAAGACCTCGAGAAACTGCTTCCATTTAACCCTCAGCTTTTTCAGAACAACTGTGGTGAGACTGAGCAAGACACAGAGAAAATGAAAAAGATCCTGGAAATGGTTAATCAAGTTCAGGATGAGGAGCGAATGGTGCAATCTCAAGAAAGCTCTAGTCCTCTCTCCAGCACCAGGAGCAAGAGGTCTTCCCTGCTGCCTCCAGAGACACCTGAGGGAAGTAGTAGCTTTTTGGGAAAACTCATAGGTTTCATTGCTACCCCATTCATCATATTTTTCCAATTAATTTATTATCTTGTGGTAGAAATCCTGAAGAATATTGTCTATTTTCTGTGGTATGTTACCAAGCAGGTGATTAATGGCATAGAAAGTTGCCTTTACAGCCTGGGCTCAGCCACCATCTCATACTTCTTGGCCATTGGAGAAGAGTTGGTGAGCATACCCTGGAAAGTGCTCAAAGTCCTGGTCAAGGTCATCAGAGCCATTCTCCGGATCCTTTGTTGTCTGCTGAAGGCCGTTTGCCGTGTTCTGAGCATCCCTGTCCGAGTCCTTGTGGATGTAGCCACTTTCCCTGTGTACACTGTGGGTGCACTTCCAGTCGTGTGCAAGGACATTGCCATGGGAATTGGTGGCACTATCTCTCTGCTATTTGAGACTGCATTTGGCACTATGAGTGGCCTATTTCAGGTTGTTCTTAGTGTTTGCAAGCGGATTGGTTACAAGGTTACTGTTGACAATTCTGGGGAGTTATAGAATTCAAAAAACAAATAGTATCTAGTCACAGTGAATTTGATTTTTTTAAATAGAGAAAGCTGGAATATTTTGTTTTTATAATGGGTTTCTATCACTGTTAATTGGCCCTTTGGTGATGGTGTTTGCCTTTTTTTGCAAAGAAATATCATGCAATTTAGATTACCCAAGAGAAATGCCCGGGATGGGATTAGGTATAGGAATCTGCTGTGTACCTCTAGATATATGTGCAAACTTCCACTAATAACTTCAGTGATTCACTAATACAGGGTGAAACACCTGAAACATTCTGATGTGCATTTGTGATAAATAAAAATTACAGGGAAAGGAAGCATTAGGATAACTTTCAACCAAAATCTTTCTGAGAAAAGGAAAAAGAAGCCTTGTTCTTCTCATTACCCTTTGAGATTTAAGGCAGAGCTGATCTAAATATCCTCAGCCAGTTTCTGAGCCTTTGCTTGTCTTTCTCCCCAACTCAGCTGACCTTGGGAAGGTGCAGAGGATGCTTCGCCATTGAAATACCTTCTTTAGGGATATAAAACCTATGATGTCTCTTAGCTTTCCATGGTTCTCAAGAACCTGTTAGGTTTATTTTCTTCCAAAGTTGAAGTTTGCTGCATTTTTCTTTTAGATAACAATAAGCATTTTATGCCAAATATGGCATGACAAATTTTGGATGCAGCCTTGAATGGAGTAAATACAGCCCCTCAGGTGTAAAGAAGGTAACAGCCCTGCTCTTTAGTGGATGCTGCAGATCCAAGGACATCCTCAGCCAAGCTTGGATTCACGTGATGTATTTGAAATCACTGGCTGCAAGACTGAGCTCAAAGGCCTACATGTTAAGATAATATGAAAATTTATATGCTGCAACATACTAGATCGTTTTAATGTATCAAGTAAGTACCCAATACAGTAAAACTGTCTGACTTCTCTCCTTAAATAATTGTTCTGGTATGACCATATTGAAATACAAAATAAAAGAATATTCTGGCCATCATGGGGAAAATTATTATGTATGTAAATACTTAAGAATCTTTGTCTCTTAGGAAATTTTTTTTAATTATCTTTTTAGTTGTCCATGGACTTTTTTATTTATTTATATGTGGTGCTGAGAATCAAATCCAGTGCCTCACATATGCCAGGCAAATGCCCTGCCACTGAGCTACAGCCCCAGCCCAAGGAAATTATTTGTGTAGTGTGTTTGAGACTAGAAAATATAACTCCCTGTGAAATGCAAGTTAAATTTGAAAGCCACTCCCAGTTTTTTGATCAAGCACTTATCATTTTAAATCTTGCACTAAAAATGATAACAAGAAGAATCAGATATTGCTTTCCCTTCCACAGCTGGGAAAGAGTCATCTGGATTTTCCTGAGTGTTCTAAAGAGTTTCTGTGACTAGGAAAGGGCCACATGTGAAATACTGATCTTGGTATAGCTTATGAATCATCAGAAAGTTAGATGCAAAAATTAGGAGTCTGGAAAGGTAACAGAAGGAGAGCAATGGGGCAAGCATTTTCAGGGGCAGCTGGATGAGAAAGATTGTAGCAAGAGGTACACTTTGTAGAAAAATAGTTGAATTGCACTTAGAGTGGAACAGGGGCCAGCAGGTTGCCAAGCTGATCAATTTTTGATGCAACGCTAGGAAAATGAACACAAGACTGTTCCATGTTAGGGACATACGACACTCTATTTAAGAATCCTAAGCAGTATTTGCCTATATTTTTCTTTGGGTAAATGGAAGGGTTAGGGTTTGCCTTGGTATTGATGGATAAAAGAAAGGGAATCTTAGAAGTGACCAGAGAGACAGAATCCCTCATGTCACAAAGAACCTGAGGTATAGGGAGGCAACAGACGTGTCCTCAGTTGTACGAGCAGCTGAGAGCAGAGCAGGAGCCAGTGTTGCCCCATCACACATGTCAGATATGGAAGTGTGTACTGTTACTCAACTGTTTCCCTAAACCATAAGCAGGATTTTCTCATCCACCAAATGGGCTCCAGGGCTTAAAAAATCAATTAAATTTAGCATGTGCAATGAAAATGATTGGCATCCATATGTGACATCATGCTTACTGCATCTCATGTAACCTGTTTTCCCTCATAGTACATATTTGCATACCAGAAGGCCCAAATTTGGAAACTGAAAAGCATCTATGTCAGCTTGAATCTCGTAGCATTATGCAAGGAATAGGACATCCAAACCACTTCTTGACAACCATTTGGAAATGTCTTCTTTTTTTCACATTCGTTGTTTAATTTATTTATTTATTCTTTCATGGCATTTTTTGAAATCTGAGAAGGAATAAAAAAGTGTTTATGAGGTTAGGTGGCTGAGGCCTTTTACTCTGGACCAATAGTGTTAACTGTTCCTCTAGTTTGCTGGAACTGGCTGTGGTCGGCTTGAAGCTCCACCAGGTCACTAGATGCTGGCTTGTTCCCAACTTTGGGAACTTTGCAGTAGGAGTTTGGGTTACTGACCTTCTGGCTTGAAGATTCTGCTGTGGCTCTGTTCTATTAGTAGGCTCTTATTTATGGAGCTGATTTTTTTTTTTTTTTTGTCTATGGATCAGCCATGCCTCTGGACACTCCTTTTTTCCACTGTGCCTTTTGATGTTGGCTTCTCACTCAGTATCACCACTTTCACCAAAATGCAGACTAGGGAGTTGGAAGAAGGAACAAAAGTGAAGCACTCTTCATTCTTCATTCATGTATGTAGCAAACATGTATTTGATCATCAAGACTGTAGAAATGAGTAACGCATGGATTACATCATTAAGGAATTCAAATATGGTGGGAAGAATGGATGGTACAAACCATATTTGTAAAAACATCATGGTAAGCGCTACCTTAAAGCTACTCGCGCCGGAGCACCAGAGGAAAAACTACAAAACCATGAAAATTAAGGAGGCCTTTATAGAGGGTATGCTAGAAGTAACCTGACATTTTCAAGCTATGTACAATGATGTGTACCTTTCAGATGCTCAATAAATTAATTATTGGCAACTCATTAGCAGTTCTGAAAGAAGAGAATCTGAATGGTTGAAATGAGGTTTGGGGATTATCTGTGATTTTTTAATATTTTTGATTCATGTTAACTCAAGCGAGTCCTAGTCACATCTAGCTTTGTTCCTTTTTTAAAAATGTTGAGTCATACATGAGAAATAGAAGTTTTAATCAATGAAACAGGGCTTAGATCTACTTTTCAATGTTACTTGTGTCTTTCACAAATAAGGACCAAAGGCTTATTGCTTCATTGATTCTGCATCACATAGAAGATTATAGAAACACTCTAATTTATTGCTTATCCATTACAAATCTCCCACAGTGTGAGAAATCACAAGCAGTCTCTGAAGGGAGGGCTGGTTGTCTTTGTGGCTTTTAGTAGGGTGCCCCCTCTGGGTGGAGAGGGCAGTAATCCTTGGCTGCTTTCCCAGTGTGTGTGAGCTATGTGATGTTCAGCATTTTGCCTTAAGTTCACCACATAATGTGTGTTTTTCCCAACAGTACACTGTAAGCAATAGTATGGCCTGCTTTCCCTTCATAAATGGGTTCTCAGACTTTTCACTGGCTCTTTCTCAGGATTATGGTTTGATCTCTAACAGCTTATACTCCAAATCAATTTTTAAGCTTCAGTTTCAACAAAGAAAGCCCACTTGTCATTGATCCTTGGTTCAGAGCATGGGAGTACACAGTAAGCTGCTCTTAGGACGTGGACTTCCCAAAAGATCACTATTGGAGGCTAGTATTGCCTAATGGTTAAGAGCCCAAGCTCTGAAGTCAAAGCAACATAGGCTAGAATCCTGGCTTCCCAACTTACTAACTGTGTGGTCTTGGGAAAGTTACTTACCTTGGCTTCCTCATCTACACAATGGGACTAATTATGAATAATTTATCCAGGAGGGTTGTTGTGAACATTAAATGAATTAATGAATAGAAAGTATTCATTCTGCCTTGTCCATGGAATTGATCAGTACATGTTCATTGTTATAGTCAAGCTGTTGTCGGCAATTACATCCACATAGCCTGGGTGAAATTGGTTAGAAGTTGCCATAAAGGTCAGGATTTTCTAGATCAAAGCTGAAAGGGCCAAGGTCAAAGTACAGTCTGGAAGTCAAGGTCATGAATGAAAATGAAGGAAGCCAGGACCTCATCAGAGTGTGGGTGACTTGGAAGGATCAAGTGAGGGTTGAACCCTGGAATCTGGGAAGAGGAGTGCCATAAAACAGGAGCTTAACATGTTTCCAGCACTGCAGAGGGGAAGACATGAGCCTGCCTGGTCTCTGGAGTAGAGAGGCATTTTCCATTCAGGCCCTTGCCTCACTGAGTTCACACTTGTAAGTTTTGGCTTCCTCAGAACCCTATTACTTACATGGTAGTGAACTCTACAGACAGCGTGTATATTTTAACTGCTAAAAGGGATGGTAGCCCTCACTATAAATTGTCATTATTCTTTAGTCCCTTGAGTTAAGGCATTATGAATTATATCCCCAAAGATTAATTGATCTTGTAGAATTGATAACGTAGAATTTCTGGACATCCATATTTGGACCCCAAGGTCTGTACTAGCATGATCACCTGCTTTCCCCACACCAATATGCACTCACTAGGTACAGTCCCCAAAAGGCTCTTCCTCTTCCTCAGTGCCATTGTTGGGTTGTCTCTTTCCGTACCTAGTATCTACTTCCGCAGCACATGCTAACAACATGTTGGGATATTGGAGGCCTGGGTTTGATTAAAAAACTACCTGGGATCTCTGCAAATTTCATAATAACATGTCATTTTGAGAAATTATTTTGTTCTATAAAGAAGAACCATGCATTAGGGTTTCTAAGCCCTGACACTTCAAGGCTAGTCTTGCCTATTTTATCATGATATAGTTACTCCTCCCTAAAAAGATCACTTTTCAATCCAGAGCCCCTTTCCTTAGGAACAGCTGCTCAGGCAGCCCCAGCGAGTAGTCTTAACTCATGAGCACCTTAAACACTCAGAAATCTCTGGACAAGGGTAGAAAATTATAAGTGCAATAAAACTTGATCTATGTAACCACCTAAATTTAAACTTACATGGTTTTAAGTGTATAGGAAAATGCAAGTCATGTTTAGTGATAAGGGCTTTGAGAATTAAGGCAATAATTTGATGGAGGTGGGGGAGATGTCTGATATCATGAATCAGCTCTCATTAGTTTTCATTTGTCTGTGAGCCCTTCCTAAATACAAACATATTTTGGACATTCTTTGCCCATTTAAAAAAGTATATTGACTTCCTTTTTATCTGAAGATGGCAGTCTCATCCACACAGAGTTTGCAGAAGTACTTTTACCTAAGGGAATTAATCTGATTTTTCCACACATTGTATAGAATGGAGTATTGGCAAGTCCACCTATAGCCATTCAGACTTTGGCGGTAGGAGTCTAGAATTTGATGTTCTTTTGTGTAGCAAAAGAACACATCTGCTAAGATGGACCAATGTACAATAAAAAGTGGATTTTTTTTAAAAAAATTTATGAGTATAAAGAGAAGTTCTGCCTAGTCCTCTGTTGATGGACACCACTTCCAGTTTGTGACATTACCGTTTAGACCATTCTAAAGAGTCAGTGTTATAGGAGAGGCCATACCCCATCAAAACCTTCCAGAATTTCTGGCATCTGTGATAGGAAAAAAAGGAGCTCAAAATCAAATTTGACATGTGTTCTGCACTAATGTGCTTCTATAAAGAGCTATGGTATAGAGTTTGGGGTTTGGTTTTGTCTGTTCTCGAGCCCATATTTTGGATTCTATAGACCTGGGCTCAAGTTTTAGTTCTCTGAAGTCACCTTTGGGAGTCCCTAAACCTGTGTAACCTTTCTATAAACTTATCTATGAAATAGGACTAATAAAAAATCAACCTCATAGGGTTTTATAAAGATCAAATAAGATAATCTGCATTGAAAATGATAAAATATCACATAAATGTAAAGGTTCACTATTATAGGAGGCTCCAGGGTTGGTACTATTTCTTTAAAATTTGGTGCAGAGTTCATTTTTTAAAAGGTGAGCAGATACCAATGAAAAATATTTGTCCCAAAAGCATAAATGGCTTAGACAAAAATTGTATTTAACAATAAATGTTGGGGCTGGGATTGTGGCTCAGTGGTAGAGCGCTTACCTCGCATGCGTGAGGCACTGGGTTCGACCCTCAGCACCACATAAAAATAAATAAAGATGTTGTGTCCATCTACAACTAAAAAAATATTTTTACAAAAACAATAAATGTTGTACATTAATGCTTTGGGAAGGCTCTAACTTAAGGTCCTCAGAAGTCTGCCTCTTATCTATCCTAAAGTCTTCCTTAAAACTCAAAAATTTTCCTCTGCAGTAAACTACTCCGTACACATCATGCCCATTTGCTGCTCTGCATGAATCACCCACGTCCCTTTCATTTAATTGAAATGAAAGACACCATGAGTCATACAATAATAAGGGCTGCACAAGAAATAAATGCCAGAGAATGCAAAGTCACAGGTGACTTTCAGAACTGCAGAAGCCACCAGACTCCCTGGCAACTCATAAACTACAGGCCATCCCAGGCCTGCCCCTGAGAACACCATACAGTAGCTCCTAGGAGTATGTTTCTGGAGGTTGTAGCAAGTGTGTGTTTCCCTAAGATAGTTGCTGATTAGGCATATTCAGGCATATCCTATTCACTGCATCCGGAAATAAAATTCTAGAAAAGTATAAGTCCCTGAAGTGAGTAATTCACAGACTGTGGAAAGGGAGTGTGCTGTTGGGAAACAGGAGACCTGATTTTGCTTCCTGTGAATTGCTGTACCTTTTCCAGAGCACACTATGGGTATATTTACAAAATGAGAAGAGAGGATCAAGCAGAACCATCTCTAGGGCCTTGGAAAACTTCAGGTAATGATTTTTCAATAAGTATTTTCATTATCATTGGGCCACAGAGATTCTGATTGAACTTTATCCACTTATCTCCTATCTGAGGCTTACCAGAAGAGAAATCCCCTGGGACATTATTGGGAAAGACAATAACTGATTAGTTTTGGAAATATCATCACATATTATCATCATTATTATGAATATTTCTTTTCTCCTGATTTACAGCATTAATTAGCAGGGTAACCTGAGCATTTAACCTGAGGCCATTTCAGAAATTCTGGTAATATTCCTTACTCCCCAATAACTCCCCCACAGCCTGCATTGTTGCCAGAAATCTCACCCCTTGGCACTCTTCCAGTAGGCTATGAAAACAAATAGACTGAGGAGAGTTAACGTATTATGTCAATACTAGCAACTTAAGAGTAAATGATTTATTATGAAATCCTTCCCACTAGCTGGGAACAACTCCTACACACAAGCAATTGCAAGAGGTGTGGTGGGAACATTGCACTGAGAGACAGGAGATGGTTCTCTTAGACCAGCAACCCATGATTGTGCATGGAACCTTCCTTACTAAGGCAAGCCTTTTATTAGGAGGGCTGGGAACAAAGTGTGAGGCCTTCCAAAACTTAGAAATAAGACAACCAAATGGCTCTCTAAATGTCCAATATATCCTTTAATGGACACACCTGAAGGAAACAGCAAGGCCAGTCACAGGCAGTAGTGCACTGGTAAATACTGAACAACCAGCTTTCTGAGACATGGGAAAATCCTCGATTTGTAATGCTTGCCAATTTCTGTGGTGTAAATGCTCCCACCATGGATGATTTCAAGCTCCCAGTATGGAATCACTGAAAGCAGAGTTGGGAAGATCTGTGAGCAATCTGGGTTCCTGAGCTGGTGGGAATTGCTGGGAGCTGGCTTCCCCAACCACAACTTCATAATCCAATTAAGGAAATTAAGATATCTAGATACAGATATATAGAAAATTTACATTAGAAAGGAGTTGAAAGGCTAAAGTATGGCAGAGGAAGGAAAATCACTGAGATCCTGGCCACAGCCATGAGTAATATCCAGAAAGGGGGGATTTAGGGCAATTTGCTTTGAATATTTTCAAATCTGAAGGCTTCATCAGCTATCCTATAAAAGAAATGCATCAAGTTATTTTAGCTCAATGCCATTAAATCACTATTTATCTAACACCTCTTTTTAAATCTATTCCAACCAATCTTATAATCATGACCTAGATTTCTGTGTTGATTTGCCTCTATGGAGAGAGAACATTAAACAGACAGATTTCAAACCTCCTTGACAATGCTTTATTATAGCAAAATTGAAGAAAGTGTATTTTGATTGTATTTCAGCTCCCCACAGAGTGTAAGAACATAATGTACTTAAGATGCTAAAGCAAGTGTTCCTGTCTATATATCAGTTATATTTTCCAATGTAAATTAATAACATTACAGCATTGCTCTCAATCTCTCATGTGTTCTAGTGTGAATTTGTCTCTCAGAGAAGTCTCATTTCTCTGAAAGTTCATTGGAGTCCACATCTGAGCTTTTGAATCTGGAAAATACTATGTCATGGTGTCCAAATCATAGAGAATTCTGTATAGCCCTGGCTATCTTTTTCTGAAGTACCACTGCCACATTTCTATCTCCCAAATCTGAACTTCTTTCTTAGCTCTGTAACCTCTTCCTGGGAATCAAATATCATGAAAAATCTGCTGCCATTATATTTTAATATGGTAGAATGCATTAATCAAGATTCCTTTGGATGCATGCAATAGAAATCCATCTTCATCTAATCTAATCCCGCATTATTGGATCATTTAATGAATGCTTGGAAAGGCTCTGTTGATAGCCGGGATTCAAATGATCACAGAACCCTCTTAAAGAAGGTTGACTCTGTTTCATCTTCATTCTCCCTTAGACTAGATGGCCTTCATACAGCAGTGGTCAAGAAGGTAAAATAAGATGATTGACCCAGACACAGTTATGGATGCATGTGATGGTGGTAGCAATTCATAAGAAAGGACAGAGAGGGGATGCAAGATAGACATCTGCAATAGTCTCTCATAGATTTACTTAGAGCTTTATTTAAGAGATATAATAATTCCTTTAAAATTTGTAATGTGCCTTAAAATTTAAAAAGCCCCTTTGCATTTTTAGTGGACTACATTTGAAACATAGTTATGTTTAGTTTCTGGATTATCTTTAAAACACACACACACACACACACACACACACACACACACAAGTGCTGGCAATTCTGGGCCAGCATTTCTACAAGGCCATAATGCACTGGAGCTGAGTGGGCAGGATGAGTACTCTGCAGTTTGTCATAGTCCCCATCGTGTATCTGTGGCCCCTCTGACCTGACCCACTTTGCTTATTTTATTTACTCGTATAGCTATTTGGATTTGCTGATTTCCAACATGATCTCATTCCTTTCACATCTATCCTAGGAGTACTAATTGTCCCCACTTTATATATTAAACAAAGATTCAGAGGTTCAACTGACTATCCTAGTATGGCATCCTAAGTGAGACTAAGAAACCAGATCTTAGAGATGGAGGCTGCTGTATCCACACTGCACAAGGTTGTACAGGCTGTGCACA
>PVHX01024785.1:0-23462 GCA_004024805.1 Geosciurus inauris | reverse complement strand
TGGTACTGGAGATTGAACTCAGGGGCACTCGACCACTGAGCCACATCCCCAGCCCTATTTTGTGTTTTATGCAGAGACAGGGTCTCACTGAGTCGCTTAGCGCCTCGCCATTGCTGAGGCTGGCTTTGAACTCGCGATTCTCCTGTCTCAGCCTCCCTAAGTGCTGGGATTACAGGCTTGCGCCACCGCGCCCGGCTTGAACTCGCGATCTTAATGTCTCAGCCTCCCAAAGCGCTAGAATTACAGGCGTGAGCCACGGCACCCAGCTCTTTTGATTTATTTTTATTTTTATTTATTTATTTTTTTTTTTTTTTAAATTTTTTAGTTGTTGATGGACCTTTATTTTTTATTTATTTATATACGGTGCTGAGGATCGAACCCAGTGCCTCACGCATGCTAGGCAAGTGCTCTACCACTGAGCCACCACCCCAGCCCCTTGATTTATTTTTAATTTTGATTCAGGGTCTCTAAGTAGCTGCAGCTGTCCTTGAACTTGCAATCCTCCTGCTTCAGCCTCCAAAGAGTGCATTTCTTTTCTTTTTTTTTAATTCTAGTTTTTTGTTTTTAGTCGTAGATGGACACAATACCTTTATTGTATTTATTTATTTTTATATGGTGCTGAGGATCAAACCCAGTGCCTTAAACATCTAGGCAAGTGCTCTTACCACTGAGCTACAACTCCACCTGCCCAAGTGTGTATTTCTTAAGTGTGTCTACTGAGTTCATTTAAAGTTTTTAGTTATTTGTTATAGCAAGTGTTCTTGAAAGTCCTCACATATCCATTGAGAATGTCAGAAGTTTGTTGTACAAAATAAATGAACTGTAGAACATTTGTACTTAGTCTAACAGTGATATGTTGTTCTAAAATCATGGCTTTGGGATATATATGTAATCAGGTAGATAGGAGAGTGGATAATTGTAGTAAGACTCAGTAAGTGTTATTATCATGTGCTGTTCATAATTCTAAGACTTATTTTTGTACCGAGGATTGAACTCAAGGGTACTCAACCCCTGAGCCACATCCCCAGCCCTATTTTGTGTTTTATGTAGAGACAGGGTCTCACTGAGTTGCTTAGTGCCTCACCGTTGCTGAGGCTGGCTTTGAACTCGTGATTCTCCTGTCTCAGCCTTCCTAAGTGCTGGATTACAGGCTTGCGCCACTGCACCCAGCTTCCAGTATATTCTTGATTTTTTAAGGTATTTTACTGAGAAACAAATGTAGATATAAAAACAAAATTTTGCTGACTAAATTTTGTCATGTGGTTCTGGGTTAATGTTTTTTTTCTTCATTCTGTTGATGACAAATTGACATGATTCAGATGGTTGGAAAAATTTATCAGCCTTAATGTTACTGTTCTTAGAAAACCAGTCAACATTTTGAAAGGAGGCTTGTTTAGAAACACGTTGTTTTTTCAGTTCTAGACTTGAACCCAGAGCCTTCTGTGTGCTCGGCAAGCACTATACCAAGTAGCTACATCCTCAGTCCTCACATTTTTTTTTAAAGATATTTTTTTAAATTGTAGATGGACACAATGTCTTTATTTTATTGCCTTGTATGTGGTGCTGAGGATCAAACCCAGGGCCTCACACATGCCAGGCAAGCGCTCTACCGCTGAGCCACAATCCCAGCCCAGTCCTCACATTTTTTAAAGACATACTTTTGGGATTCTTAGTACCACCTGTTTCATATTCTCTTTACCCGTAATTGTGTCTGGTCAGGGTTGATTGCTTTTTGCCTGGTTTGAGGGCGTTCCACAGTTTTATGCCCAGACTTCTGGTGCTTGGTGATTCTGCCTCCTTTTTTGCTGTGACCTATAGCTTTCATCATTCTAGGCAATATACTGTGACTTTGTCTTTCTCTTGTTGGTTCAGAGGCCTGAGGAATCCAGATGGCCAAGCTTAACTTCTGGTGTACTGAGCATATTGTCACTGGTGCTCTGTTCAGCTTTGGATATTAAGACTTCTAAACTGTCATAACCCCAGGTTGTGGGGTGGGAAGGAAAGTTTTCCTAGATTGGTCATTAAGTGTTAACAGTGAGAGATGCTACTCTCATTTAACCCTTCTTTCCTGAATCTGTCTGTAGAGAACAAACACCATGTGCTGCTAATTTGTGCAGAATATACACTGCATGTTGGGGATAGCTCTTTGACACTAAAGTCTCCTTTCTGGGTGATGGAGATAGGGCAGGAGTGAATTGCAGTCACAAGCTTGTTGCCTCACCTTGACATCCAGCAGATTCTTGATCTGTTGTGTAAAAGCCATTCCTTCAGTCATGCTGAGGAAGAAGCAGTGTGCAGTTTGGTCGAGTTAGGAGGCAAAACCAATCATTTAAATAAGAACTTTTCAGGCCGGGCGTGGTGGCACATACCTGTAATCCCAGCCCTTTGGGAGGCTGAGACAGGAGAATCGCAAGTTCAAAGCCAGCCTCAGCAACAGTGAGGTGCTAAGCAACTCAGTGAGACCCTGTCTCTGCATAAAACAGAAGATAGGGCTGGGGATGTGTCTCAGGGGTTGAGTACCCCTGAATTCAATCCCTGGTACAAAAAAAAAAAAAAGAAAAGAAGAAAGAAAGTACAAATAAGGACTTTTCATAAGTTAAAGGATTGTTTTGTTTGGGATGGGATCTTCCTTTATTGCCCATGCTGGCCTGGAACTTTCTATCTTTCTGCCTCAGCCTCTCTAGTAGCTGGAATTACAAGCATGTACTACCGTGCTTGGCTGTTAAAGAATTATTAAGTTGTCAAAGAATAATTAAAAACTGCAGAGAATGCTAGTGGATACTCTAGTGCTGAGGGATAGTACCCAAGGAAGGACACATTTGGAAAGGGTTTTCTCCCCAGTGCTGGGGTTTAGACCTGTGGAGAAGATGTGGTTACAGCTGACTGGTTGGCCAGGTTGCCTAGGTCAGAGTTGGTCCACAGTTACCAGGCAGGAAGGAACAGTCATGGGTACAGGTAAGATGAGACTGGCAGATGGGTGTGGAGTGGCAATCAGGGTACAGGTAAGATGAGCTTGGGTGCCTTTGGGAAGGCCATGGGAAACAAGGCTGTGAGGCCTCAGTAAGCCAAGGTTGATGGGCTAGTACCAGTGAAGAACCAGCCAGGGCACCAGCGTTGGAGTCTGTTGCTAGTGCAACAGATCCCTTGTATGGCTTGGGCCAAGGCAGCTCTAAGCCACTGTGTGGGATGAATGTGGCGGATACGCTCTCTAGACAGCCAGTGTAGCACGACCTCTGAGGGTGGAGGTGTGTATGGGGCTGAGGAGAACGTGGGAGCAGTTAGCCCAGGCTGGAGTGCAAGTTCTTGGTCTCTGGGGCTCCCAGGTGTATGGCCACTTCCAAAGTCCAGAACTGGAGAAAGCACACATCACCAAATACTGGGGAAGCTGCACCTGGCAGGTGTCCAGCTTTGGAGCAACTGTGCATCTGAGCTGAGCAGTGGAGGCAAAAGAGGTGGATTCTCCAGGTCATTGCAGAATCTGAGAGGGAAAACCTTCTTACACTATCCCTGCAGCTCCCTCTACTGACAAGGCCTAATTAGTTTCTTACTGATGGCAAAGGAGAACTATAGATGGTCCCCAACTTCAGTATGGTGTAAAAGCTTTGCATATTCACTAGAATCCATATTTTGAAATTTGAATTTTGGATCTTTTTCTGGGCTAGTGATATCTAGTACAATTCTCTCTGGAGATGCTGGTCTGAGACAGCAAACCACAGCTTCTGGTTAGCCCTGCAATCATGAGGGAAAGCAGTCTGTACTCTATTTTTACTTTTATGGTTAGTGCTTCTGGAGTCTCAAGAAATTTTTTTTTTTTCTGGTATCAAGGATTAAACTCAGGGGCACTCGACCACCGAGCCACATCCTCAGCCCTATTTCATGTTTTATGCAGAGACAGAATCTCACTAAGTTGCTTAGCGTCTCGCTGTTGCTGAGGCTGGCTTTGAACTTGCGATTCTCCTACCTGAGCCTCTCAAAGTGCTGGGATTACAGGCATGTGCCACCGCGCTCGGCAAGAAATTTCTGTCTACTCCAGGATTAGTAGAATTTTTCTCCTTTTTCTTACAGAGCTTTTATGTATAGATTTGTGATCCATTTCAGGTTAATTTGTATGTATAGTGTAAGGTAAATTGGGTGACACTCCTTCCCCTGTATGGATAACCAGTTGTATATCATTTATTGAAATACTTCCCCTTTACCCATTGAATTACTGTTCGTCAGCTTTCTGTTGCTGTGACAAAATACCTGAGTATATCAAATACAAAAGGAGGAAAGGCTCATTTTGGCTTGTGGATTCAGAGGTTTTCATCTCTGGTGAGTTGGCTCCATTGTTTTTGGGCCTGAGGCAGTAATATCATGGCAGGAAGCATGTGCTAGAGGAAACTGCTTATCTTGTGGCAACCAGGAAGCAAAAAAGAGAAAACAGTTCAGTGTTCCAATATCCCCTTCAAGAGCATACCCCCAGTGACCTAACTTCTTTCCACTAGGCCCAACCTCCTAAAAGTTAACACCAGGCCCCCAATCATGCTACACACTGACAACCAAGCCTTCAGTGGATGGCCTTTCAGGGACATTTTAGATCTAAACCATGATAATTCTCTTCCTTTGTTAAAAATTTTTCTTTTAAAAAATTTTCTTACTGTTTAATACTATAAAATACCTAAAACGAATAGCTTTGCAAGTCATTTTAATTTGACATCTAGTGTAAGCATATAGAGAAATAAAACATTACTGGGACTGCAGCGCCCACTAAAGGTTATTTCCTGATTACAGTTCTCTTTCTTTCCCTTCATAGGCAAGCACTGAATGTGTCTCTAAACACTGTAGTTTTACCTGATTTTTATATAAATGGAAGCAATATTACGTAACAGTCTTTGTCATATGGCTCCTTTCACTCAGGTTGTAAAGGTTTTTTTGTTTTGTTTTGTTTTTTGTACTGGACATTGAATTCAGGGGCACTCGGCCACTGAGCCACATCCCCAGCCCTATTTTGTGTTTATTTAGAGACGGGGACCTCAGTGAGTTGCTTAGCACCTTGGTCTTGCTTGAAGCTGGCTTTGAACTCACAATTCTCCTGTCTCAGCCTCCCAAAGTGCTGGGATTACAGGCGTGCACCACCACACCTGGCTTAAAGGTTTGTTTTAAACTTACTTGTGGTTTTCCCATTTTAATTGCTGGATAGGATTGCACAATTTGTTAGTACCTCAGTTGGTAGTACCCAGGAGCATTCTAACGCTGAGTTACATCCCAGCCCTTTTTTGTTTTATTTTGAGAAAGGATCTTGCTACGTAAGTTGTTGAGGATCTTGCTGAGTTGCTCAGACTGGCATTGAACTTGTGATTCTTCTGCCTTGTGTTTCTTCTGCCTTGTGTTTCTTCTGAGATAGTTGGGATTATAGATGTGTACCCCTGAGCCTGGCTCATATGAAATCATCTTTTTATATGTCTATAGACCATTTATATGTCTTCATTTGTGAAGAGCCTATTGAAGTCTTTTGCCCATTTTCTTTCAGTTGAGTTGTATATCTTTTTCTGATTATTTCTACTTAACTTTTTTTTTTTTTTTTTGGTACCAGGGATTGAACTCAGGAGCACTTAACCACTGGGCCACATCCTCAGCCCTTTTTTGTACTGTATTTAGAGACAGAGTCTCACTGAGTTGCTTAGCACCTTGTTAAATGACTAAGGCTGGCTTTGAACTTGGGATCCTCTTGCCTTGATCTACTGGGATTACAGGTATGCACCACTGCGCCCAGCCCTAATTGACGTTTTCTTGAATGGAAGTTTAACTTAAAGTAGTTGAAAATACGCATCTTTTAGCCAGGCGCAGTGGCACACACCTGTAATCCCAGCACTTAGGGAGGCTGAGACAGGAGAATCGTGAGTTCAAAGCCAGCCTCAGCAATGGCGAGGTGCTAAGCAACTCAGTGAGACCCTGTCTCTACATAAAACACAAAAGTAGGGTTGGGGATGTGGCTCAGTGGTCGAGTACCCCTGAGTTCAATCCCCAGTACCAAAAAAAAAAGTATCTGTTCTTTTATGCTTTTAGTTTTTTTGATGTCTTATTTTAAAATGTTTTCCTTCATCTGAGGTCATGAAGATATGTTATGTCTTTTCATATTTAGGTTCATAATTCTCAAATTGATTTTTTTGTGCATGTGTCAGACAAAAGTTCAATTTTATTATTTTAATCCTTTGGATACCTCGTATTGTTTATTAAAAAGACCATTCTCGGGGCTGAGATTGTGGCTCAGTGGTAGAGCTCTTGCCTAGCATGTGTGAGGCACTGGGTTCAATCCTTAGCACCACATAAAAATAAACAAAATAAAGGTATGGTGTCCATCTACAACTAAATATATATATTAAAAAAAAAAAGACGACGACGACCATTCTTTCCACAGTACTGTGGAGTACCATCTTTGTTATAAAGTTACATTAGTTCTATATTGTTCTCTTTTCTACCTGTCTGTCCTTGGGCTAGCACCACTCTCTCTCAATTACTAGCTTCTTTATAAGTCTTAGTAATCCTACCTCACTCTTCAGTAGTGTTTTGCTTATTCTTGGTTCTTTGTATTTCCATATAAATTCCCAATTCTGTTTCTTAATTTCCACATGGATTATGATTTTGCATTGGTTCTATAGATAAATTTGGTGAATCTTGTGACATTGTCACTTTGAGTTTTCCATGTGTGAATATGGTCTTTTTCTTCATTTTCTTGGGATATCTTTGCTCTTGTCAGTGAAGATTTATTTTCTCTTGTTTTAGGTTCTTTGACACTTGATAACTTAAAATCTTTCAACTTAGAAATACTTTAATATATATGGGAAAGTGACTACAGAGGTTTTATAGATATCCTGGAAGCTGAGGCAGGAGGATCGCAAGTTCAAGGCCAGCCTGAGCAACTTAGTGAGACCTTGCCTCAAAATAAAAAATTAAAATCTGGGTATGTAATTTCATGGTAGTGCACCCCTGGGTTTAGTCCCCAGTACCAAAACAGTCCCCCCAAAACAAACCAAAGAACCCAAATTACAACAACAAAAGAAAACAACAACAAAACCCAAGTAACTTTTACACACCCTTGTCCTGCATTCCCTAGTGTTTGACATTTTATCACATTTTCTTCCTTTCTGTTATTTGTAGTTCTGTTCTATAGAGTGCTTATCTGACATGTGTGAGCCCTGGCTTTAATCTTCAGGACTGCAAGCCAATGAACCAAGAGCCCAGCGTAATTCTGTTCTGCAGTGAGCAGCTGGCTAGCATATTATCTTCATCATTTTCACTCAGTCTCCAACCACCAGCCACACTCAGCCTGGTGGCTGACTCATGCTGCCCTCCTCCAGCTCCACTGACTCCCCTTACCATGCTCCTTTTCAGGGGATAGGATGTTGAGATGCTGTGAAAAGTGGTATCTTTAAGTTTTCTGATGATTGTTAGCATGTAGGAATATAATTGGGTTTTTAGTTTTGTATTTCTAAAGTTTTAATTCTGCTTAATTTTATATCCTATGGATTTTCAGACATATCTGCAAACACATTTACATTTGCTTTTCTCATTAGTCTTTTTTTTTTTTTTTTTTTTTTTGGTACCAGGGATTGGACTCAGGGGTACTTGACCACTGAGCCACATTCCCAGCACTATTTTGTGTTTGTTTGTTTGTTTATTTATTGTACCAGGGATTAAATTTAGGAGTACTCAACCACTGAGCCACATCCCCAGCCCTATTTTGTGTTTTATTTAGAGACAGGGTCTCACTGAGTTGCTTAGCGCCTCCCCATTGCTAAGGCTTGCTTTGAACTCACAATTCTCCTATCTCAGCCTCCCTAAGTGCTAGGATTACAGGTGTGCACCACTGTGTCCAGCTTGTTTTTTATCTAGAGACAGGGTCTCACTGAGTTGCTTATTAGTGCCTCGCAGTTGCTGAGGCTGGCTTTGAACTTGTGAATCTCCTGTCTTAGCCTCCCAGAGTGCTGGGATCATAGGCGTAGGCCACTGCACCTGGCTCATCATTAGTCTTCGTTTCCTTTTCTACTGCTCTGGCTGGGATCTACACTATAATGTTGAGTGGAAGTGATGGCAGCAGATTCCCTGTGTCTCATTCTTTTTTTTTTTTTTTTTTTAAATATTTATTTTTTAGTTGTACGTGGACAGAATGTCTTTATTTTATTTTTATGTGGTGCTGAGGATCGAACCCAGTGCCTCAGGCGTGCTAGGCGGGCACGCTACCACTGCGCCATAACCCCAGCCCCTCCCTGTGTCTCATTCTTGATAGCAAAGAAAATTTTCACTGTCCTTCAGTACTTTTTTCTTAATAGGGGTTATTTATTTTTGTGGTACTGGGGATTGAGCCTGTTTTTTTTTTAAATTTTTTTATTTTGAGACAGTCTCTTAATAAGTTGCTCCCAAGTCACTAGAGGTTTACAATTATGCATTGCTGTGCCTGGCTGATGGGACTTTTTTTTTTTTTTTTGGTACTGGGGATTGAACTCAGGGGCACTCAACCACTGAGCCACATCCCAGCCCTATTTTGTGTTTTATGTAGAGACAGGGTCTCACTGAGTTGCTTAGTGCCTTGCCGTTGCTGAGGCTGGCTTTGAACTCAGAATTCTCCTGTCTCAGCCTCCCAAAGTGCTGGAATTACAAGTGTGAGCCACTGCGCCTGGCTCTGATAGGACTTTTTTATCAGTTTATGGAAGTTGCTTTGTAATCTTGGCTTACTAGGAATACCTTCATAAATGAATTGAGATGTTGAATTTCATCAAGACTTTTCTAATATCTATTTGATTAGGTATTTCCCTTTAATTGTATAATGTAGCAAAGTAATTATAAAGTCAGCTAGGGGTACTTTGGGTGCAGTGGTACACACTTATAATCCCAGCTACTTGGGAGGCTAAGGCAGAAGCATGGCAAGTTTGAGGCCAGCCTGGGCAGTTTAGCAAGACCTTGTCTCAAAATAAAGGTCCAGAAATGCAGCTCAGTTGTCGGGTGCTCCTGGGTTCAATTCCCCAGTACCACTATCCCCCGCCTTGCCCCCAAAAATTCAGTATTAACCTTCCATTTTTGGGTATACCATTTGGTCATGGTGCTACCAGCTTGTTCAGCATATTGCTGGATTTGACTTGCTGATAAATTCTTTTAGAACTTTTTGTATCTGTGTTCATGTATGAATTGTGGTTTTGAGTTTTGGTTGTATTTTTTTCTGTTTTCTGAGTATGTCTAAAATGAGATCAATCTCATTAAATTTTTGGTAGAAGCTGTCTAGGATTAGAGGTGTATCAGGTTGAGTGTGTTTGTTTGTTTCTTTCTTTTTTTAAATCTGTTTTGGCAAGTTATATTTTTCTAGGAATTTGGTGAGCTTTACATAAAACTTCTGCCTCAATTTTGATGTAAAAATGTAGACAATATCATTATTTTAAGTGACCACTCAGTCTGTGATGTCTTTTCACTTTTTTTTTTATATCTTTATTTTTATGTGGTGCTGAGGATCGAACCCAGGGCCTCACGCATGCGAGGCAAGCACTCTACCATTGAGCTACAATCCCAGCCCCCTTTTTCACTTTTGACCTTGTTGTGTGTGTGTGTGTGTTTTCTGTTTCCTTGATGTCTTATCAGTATTTGTCCTTTTTATTGGTCTTTCAAAAGAAGAAACTTTTGGCTTTGTTGATCTTGTCTAGTGCATGTTTATTTTCCTATTTCTGTAATGGAGTTACTGCCTTTGGTGCCCTAGACAGGGGGATTCATACTCCAGCATCTGAGTCTTTGGGCTCACAGCTGCATCATTCCCGAGAAAGTGCTCTTAGCCGCCGGGCTGCTTCCACAGGAAAGGGTCTCAGTCAGCCTTCAGTGGCGAGGATTTGAAGCCTTGCTGTGGTGTTCGCCAGCTTGGACAAGTTTCTTAAATTCCATGTTAGCTTCCTCTTTAGTCAAGTTGATTGCATTAACCATATAGGTTCTTTATGATGATTAGGCACTACTGTAGTATTTAGGAAAATGACCTATTAATCCTATGTTACAGATACTTTGAGTTTGGAATTTTTTTTAACTGTTTATGCTTTACAGAAATTTTAAATTTCTGTTAAAAGACATCAGTCCTGTTGGTGACATTTGTTGGCTTGAGGTCTGATATTTTTTTTCCTTTCCCCTAGTAGACTTAGGAATTCTAATGTTGAAAATATGCACAAATTTGTGTGGCACAAATCCTGAAAAAGTGACTACTACAGATTGAGTAATCTGTCCTGTTGTGATAACAGATGGAAATTCTGTGCCGTAATTTCTCTTTTCCTTGGTGTTAGACTTAAATCACTTGAAATGTATTTCTGTACCACAGTTTAAGCTTCAATAAAACTTTGCTTAAGTAAAAAAAAAAAGATGCCAATTCTATATAGCTCTGGGTTTAAAACAATTAAACACACAGCTATTGTCAGGAGTAATCAGCTTCTGATTTTTTAGATATTCTTTTTCCTATTTGTAAATTATTCCTTGGCTTCCTTTCTTTCTACTGCCCAGGATTGGAAATTTATTTTTTATTAAAACTCATAGAAAAGGAAAAAGGAAAAATAATGGCACTCTAGTTCAGTTGTGCCTAATAAAAATGTAATAATGCAAGCCACATGGGTAATTTAAAACTTAAGTAAACCATATTGTAAAAGTAAAAAAGCATTATATAGCCATATTGTAAATAGTAACAATTTTCAAGTAGCCAGGTATTAAGTACAACATAAAATCAATATAAAAATTATTAGTGAAATATTTTATGTTTCTATTTTTGTATTAAGCCTTTGAAATCTGGTGTATATTTTATACTTATGGCACATCCCAGTTTGGACTTGGCCACATTTCAAGTGCTCAAAAGTCACCATGCAGCTCTAGTCCTTAACAAAGGACTAGATTGGGGATGAGCTTAACACTTAGATTTCTTCCTTTCTTTCTTTCTTCTTTTTAGTTTTTAGATGGACACAGCACCTTTATTTTATTTTATTTTATTTATCTTTATGTGGTGCTGAGGATTGAACTCAGTTCCTCAAATGTGCTAGGTGAGCACTCTACCACTGAGCCACTACACCAGCCCCCTTAGATTTCTTTTTACTTTACTCTTACTGAATCACACTATTAAACTTTCTAATGTTAATGTGTAGTAGTGATCATTATTTCTTATATGGTTTTAAACATAACCATATATACCCCATACTTAATGCCAGAAAAGTATTTAAACATACATTTAAAGGAAATACAATTCTTGGGCTGGGGTTGTAGCTCAGTGGTAGAGCACTTGCCTAGCATGTGTGAGGCACTGGGTTTGAACCTCAGCACCACATAAAAATAAAGTCAAGTCATATGTCCATATACAACTAAAATTTTTAAAATATATATATTTTTTTAGTTATAGATGGATACAATGTCTTTATTTTATTGCGTTGTATGTGGTGCTGAGGATCAAACCCAGTACCTCACACATGCGCTCTATGGCTGAGTTACAATCCCAGCCCCAACTAAAATTAAAAAAAAAAAAAAAATAAAGGAAATACATTTCTTTTTAGTAAAAAGATTCCGAGATTAAGTTGGGTGCAGTGGTACATGCCTATAATCCCAAATACTCAGGAGGCTGAGGCAGGAAGATCATGAGTTCAAATGTAGCCTCAGAAATTTAGAGAGGCTTTAAGCAACTCAGTGAGACCCTATCTTCTAATAAAATATAAAAAAGGGCTGGGGATGTGACTCAGTGGTTAAGCGCCTCTGGGTTCAATCCCTGGTACCAAAAAAAAAAAAAAAAAAAGGATTCAGATATGATAGTTACAAAAATACTGAAAATGAAATATGTGTGTGTTTCTGGAAATTCTGTAGTATAGTTAAAAATAAATGAAATAAATGCAAGAATTTCTTTGCCTTGGGCCTTTCCCTAGTGTTGAAAAGGGTAAAGCTTCTAACTGTGCAGTGAGTCTTGTTGCTGTGGTTAGGTGGGCTTAACATCCTTTGTCTATGGCTTTTATTAGCCATATATGCTCCTGGTAGAGCTCAGTATTTGTCAGCAGATTTTCTTAATCAGTCCTGCGTGCTCTCCTCAGTGCTTTGGTCTGCACAGGGCTGCATGGAGGCAGCAGGGAGGGTGGTGCTGACAAGGGATCTGTCAGGCGAGGACGAGTTGCCAGCATCAGTGTTAGCCAGAGTTAAGGATATGGGACCCCGAGCCACTGAAACAGGCCCTTCTCAGCCGGGAAAGCACTGAAATCAAGAGTGCTTCATGTCACTAGCAGGCCAGCGGCCGCTTTACCTTCTAGAAAGCCTCTTTTTAGGAAAGTTTGTTTTTTTTTTCTGGCTGATTAAAAATTTTCTGATGATTTAAAATAATGCATGCTCATTTGGAGTTAAACTGAGATCCCAGAATAAAATGAGTTATACTTAATTCTACTCCTAGACTTTACAGTGTTACATTTTGTGGTAACATTGTTTGCAACCCCCACCTTGTAGATAGCATTTTATTGTCTTTTTTTTTTGGTACTGGAGATTGAACTCAGGGGCACTGGACCACTGAGCCACATCCCATCCCTATTTTGTGTTTTATGTAGAGACAGGGTCTCACTGAGTTGCTTAGCACCTCGCCTTTGCTGAGGCTGGCTTTGAACTCGCGATTCTCCTGTCTCAGCCTCCCAAAGTGCTGGGATTACAAGCATGAGCCACCGTGCCCGCCTTCTATGCATAGGTTTTTGTGTGGATATAAAGTTTGAGTTCATCTGGTAAAGACCAAAGAGTGCAATTGGTAGATTATATTCTTTGTTTTGTAAAAAATCTCAAAATAGTCTTCCAGAGTGACTGCAACACCATTTCAAATTTTTTCCAGCAGTGAATGAGAAATTCCTATTATTCCACCTCTTCATCAGCATCTGATGTTGTCATTGTTCTACATTTTGATCGTTCTAGTAGGTTTGTGGTGATATTTTGCTCTTCTTCCTTGCGTGTGTTTAATTATGTGGCTAATGTTTGTGGCTTACATTGTGTTCTCAGAGCTGGAGCAGACACCTGCAAAGGTGAAAAGGAAAGAAAAGACAGGCAATAAATAGTTGAGAGGGAAGTGCATTTGAGAGGAAGATGACAGAAAGAGCAACATGTTTGTTTCCTAATGGAAATGATGCAGCAAAGAAGGAAAAAGTGATGATGGTGGGGGCGGGGAATAAAGAATCAGCAGAACAGAGTTCTGAGGTGTGGTGTGGTGGGGCCTGGCGCATGTCTTGAGGAGGAGGAAAGCAAGGCAGGTAGATGGGTGAGTCCTAATGGGCCTGAAAAACATAAGGCCAAGTGGCTTTCCAAAAAAAAAACTGTGAGTCTTCCGTGCCTCCTTCAGCAGTCCTTCCATTCTGGTGCAAGTCTCTGCTCCTCTGGGCTCTGCATTGCATGGGAGTCCTCACAGCTACTCCACTGCTTTCCTTCCTCTCAAGACCGCCCCAGGTTCCTCCTGGTGGGCCAGGGAGCCTTGGCCTTCCCTTGTGCACTTTGATGCAGGTTTCTGTGCCTCCTTACCTTGAGCATTGTCCCTGCATCTTGAATTAATGGGTGGTAAATACTGAGGCAAGGCAAGGTAAAGCCACCTAGTAGGGTGGCACAGAAGTGTGTAACTGTCCATTTCAGCTAGGCAAATTATATGGTGCAGGGACCCAGTGACAGAGGGCCTTGTACATCACGCTTGATGACTTGAAGAAGGTTGGTTCTTTTCAGGCAGTGGAATGGTGGAATGGTCTAAGGCAGAGATTCTCCTGGTCATGCTTGCATCATGAAAGATGGCTACAGGGAGACAGATGCCATGTCTGAGGCAACAGCAGCCTACTTAATCTAATTGACTTTTATAGAACATGTCACCCAACAACAGCAGTGTGTGTATACATTTTTTTAACTAAACATTGAAGATCTACCAAGATAGGCCATATTCTGAACCATTAAAGAAGCCTCAATATATTTAGAAGAATTCAGATTATATAAAGGTGGTTCTTTGATGGCAGAACTGTAATCCATCATGGAGCTGGGTGTGGTGGCACACGCCTGTAATCCCAGCACTTTGGGAGGCCGAGACAAGAGTTCAAAGCCAGCCTCAGCAACTCAGTGAAATCCTGTCTTTACATAAAATACAAAATAGGGCTGGGGATGTGGCTCAGCAGTCAAGTGCCCCTGAGTTCTATCTTCGGCACCAAAAAAAGAAAAAAAGAAAAAGGGGGAAAAAATCCATTACGGAACAATATTTAGAAAACTACAAATATTAGGAAATGAAACCATACTTTAAACAACCAAAAGTACTTTAAACAATAAAATCAGAAGGAAAGTTAGAAAAACTTTTAAACTGAAGAATGAAAACACAACATATCAAAATTTGTTAAATGCAGCCAGAGTAGTACTTACAGGAAAATTTATAGTTCTAACCACCCATATTATACAAGAAAAAGGGCTCAGTGGCTTGGGTATTTCTACTTTGACATAGTGGAGAACAATCATAGCCATTTGTACCTAAAGTAACACAGAGAATTGAAATAATGACATAAAAGCAAAGCTAATAAAGTAGAAGAAAACTAAAATACAGAAATGGATGAAATAAGCTTTTGAGCTTATTCTTTTAAGATTCATCAAATTGATAAATCAGGTCAAAGATTTGAATAGATACTGTACCATAGAAGAAACAAGGACTGACATAAGCATGTGAAGAGACACTTAACATACCATATACCCATTATACTGGCTACAGGTAAAAATAACTGACCATGCTGAGGAGGCAGAGTAATTATAATTCTTAGATACTGTTCTTTTTTTTTGGTACTGGGGATTGAACTCAGGGGTGCTCAACCACTGAGCCACATCCCCAGCCCTATTTTGTGTTTTATGTAGAGACAGGGTCTCACTGAGTTGCTTAGCGCCTCGCCATTGCTGAGGGTGGCTTTGAACTCGCGATTCTCCTGTCTCAGCCTCCCTAAGTGCTGGGATTACAGGCTTGAGCCACCATGCCCGGCTTTAGATACTGTTCTTTAGGAGGGGGTTGATTCACAAGTTAAACTCACACCTGACATATGACCCAGCCATTTTATCCTTTGTATGAGAGAACAAAAGCATATTTCTTCTGGGGGGGGGGTGGTTGCTGCTGGGGATTGAACCCAGGGCCTTATACATGCTGGGCAAGCACTCTACCAACTGAGCTATATCCTTAGCCCCCAAAGTGTATTTCTACACCAAGACTTGTATGTGAATGTTCATAGCAGCTGTTTATAACAGCCCAGACCACAAACCAGATGTCCATCAGCAGAAGAATAGATAAGTCGTGCTCAGCAATAAACAGGAACAAACTCCCTGTGCATTTGTAAGAGTGGTCTCAAAATGATGATACCCACTCAGGTGCCATGGCACTCACCTGCAGTCCCAGCTATTCTAGAGCACTTGCATATCACATGCAAGGTCCTAGATTCATTCCCCTATACTGTAGCAGACAAACAAAAGTCCTGCTGAGTGAAAGGAGGCAGACAAAAGGACATCTATTTATGTACAGTTCTAGGAGTTACTAAGTAATCTGTAGTGACAGAGCCCAGGCTGGTGGTTTTCTGTGGATGGAGTGGGTTGGAGAAGGAAGTGAGTAGGGAAGGATTGCAGGAAGCTTATGGTAATGGAAATTGTTTTGATTGTGGTAATAGTTTAATGAGATGGACATCCATCCATGAACATCTTTTAAATTGCAGAGCTTAGATATCTTCAGCGTTTGATACTTGTCAATATGATCGTTAGTATTAAAGTATAGTATAAAGGAATCAATGGATTTCATATTTGTGCTTAGCCAGTTAGGAAAGTAATCAGGCAGGAGGTCAGTAATAGTTGGTGAAATTGGATTTGAGTCACATATCAGGGTGTGTGTGTTTGGGGGGGTGATAACCGTTCTACTTGATGGAGGGTGAAATTTTAGCCTTTTTCAAGAACTAGCTTTACACTAGAGAATGTAGTCAGGTCTTGAAGAGTTCTGTTTTTTGTTTTTGGTACAGAGGATTAAAGCTAAGGATGCTTTTCCACTGAGCCACATCCCTGGCCCTTTTTACTTTTTGAGAGAGAGCCTCTAAGTTGCCATGACTGGCCTCAAAATTGGGATCCTCCTGCTTCAACCTCCCAACTTGTTGGGATTACAGAAGTGCACCACCATACCCTGTGTGTTCTGTTTTGTTTTGAGATGGGATTGTGCTATGCTTCCTAAGCTTGTCTCCAACCCTGGGGCTCAAGTGGTCTTGCCTCGTCTTCCCAAGTAGCTAGACACTACAGGCATGCCACCATGCAGACAAATCCTCCTTTTGTGGGTCATCTCATCTTCTTCCATGGCTTTAGGTAGCACATGTACCAATGATGCCAAATTATATATCCAGTTGCACCCGATCGCTGGAGTATCTCACTCATGCAGAACAAAAACTTAGCATTGGATGCTTCTATGCATCATGTGCACAGCATCCAAAGCAGGCTTCTGATTTTTGCCACTGGTCCAGCCTGCCTTCCCGCCTCTGGCATGTTATTGTTGGCCTGATCATTGTTCAGGGTGTTTAAGCCCATCCCTCTGGACTCTTGGAGAGTCCCACCTTCAACATCCTTGGGTCTGACTGCTCTCCTCCATGGCTTCCACTGAGCCTAAACCACCTTGTCTTCTCTTTGAACCTAGAACTGTCTGCAGCAGCATTTCTTACATCACTGTCCCCACCTGAGTTCATTTTTCACACAGCCAAATTTCTTTTTAAAATGGGAATTGGGCCATTCCATCCATGCCCTTACTGGAACCATAATAAGCCTGAGGGACCTGCCCCTTCCTGCCCTCCTACCTTGCTGCACTCACTTGCTCTGAAGCTCCACACCCATGGCCTAGCTCTTTTCTTGAACTTGCTTATTCACACATGCTGTCCCCTATGCCTGATCATCTCCCAGATCATCAGTTCTTTTCTCCTTGTCATTTAGAAAGACGTCTTTGCTCTGCTCGTACTAAAACACCATAGGCATATAGTGGCGTGCATTTATAATCTCAGCTCCTTGGCTGGCTGAGATAGGAGGATCCTTGAGCCCACTAGTTCAAGGCCAGTCTAAGCAACACAGCAAGACCCTGTTTCAAAAACAACCAAACCAAAACCAACCAAACAACAAAAACAACCAAAATAATGCCACCCTCCTAGTCCCAATGTATAGCCTTGCCAACTTTTTATTTTAATGGATGGCACTATGTGGCTTTGAGTTTACTTGTTTAGTGTCCCTTTAGAACAAGAGCAGGTCTTCTGTGTTCTTTGCATTGCATCCTGGTGTTTGTCCTAAAAGAAGACCCAGTGTAGAGTAGATAACCAGATGTTTCCTTGGCCCAGTATGCTTCCACATGTTGACCCAGATGCTGGAACCTCCTTGATCTTTCTCCCCATTTCACGCCTCTGCTTTGCCTCTGCCTCGCCTCTGCCTCGCCTCTGCCTCGCCTCTGCCTCGCCTCTGCCTCGCCAGCCCCAGCTCTCTTACCATCTCTC
Organism: Geosciurus inauris; assembly: GCA_004024805.1. NCBI lineage: Eukaryota > Metazoa > Chordata > Mammalia > Rodentia > Sciuridae > Geosciurus > Geosciurus inauris. The sequence continues at coordinate 5,973 of PVHX01024785.1, read as the reverse complement.
TCTTGCTGGCAGCCCGGTTCCAAGCTCCTGCCCTCTGTCTCCTCATTGTCTTCCCTGTCCCTCCCATCTCCTCCCATGCACACTTGGAATCAGTCCTTAGCTCCCTGTCTCACCCAGCCCAGCCACCTGGCCTGCTGCTTCAGTGCCATCTGCCACAGTGCTCTTCCCCAGGTGTCTGATGGCTTCAAGGGTCTCCTTAAGTTACTTCCTCAAGGAGACCCTTGCTGCCATGTAAGTGAAAGGGTTCTGTACCCAGCACCAGGCATTTTTTCCCTGCTTTGTGTTTTTTTTCCTCATCATTTGCCCCTATCTAATGTTGTACAGTTTTACTGATTTATCTTATTTATTAGTTTGTCTTTGAGGAGCATATTAGCTCTTCAAGGGCAAAAAAATATTTGTTTATTCACATCTGTCCCAGTGTCTGGGCAGTTATGATCTCCCAGTAAGTATGAGTAGCGTATCCTGATCCAAAATATCTGAAAGCCAAAATGCTCCAAAATCTGAAACTTCTTGAGTGCCAACGTGATAACTAGTGGGGTTTTCAACATCCAACTTCATGTGATGGGTCACAGTAAAAAGTCAGGTGCAGGGGCTGGGGTTGTGGCTCAGTGGTAGAGCACTTGCCTAGCATGTGTGAGGCACTGGGTTCGATTCTCAGCACCACATATAAATAAAGTCCATTGACAACTAAAAAAAAAAAAATTAAAAAACAAAACAAAAAAAATTCATGTGCACTTAAAAATATTATATAAAATTACTTTCAGTCTATGTGTGTAAGGTGTATATGAAACAAATTTTTCATAAACATAAAATTTGGGGCTCATTCCCAAGATACCTTACATATATGTAAGTATTCCAACTCTAAAAGTTTCTGAAACACATGTGGATCCAAGCCTTTTGTATTACGGACATTCTACCTATAGCGGAAGAGTGATGAACATGTGGACACAGAACCTGATGTTTCAAGGCCATCATGGCTGTCAATTATGGTGTTAGCCTGTGACTTTGGTAGCCATAAAGCTCAGCTGGGCCTATGAGGTCTGATGGTTGTGGTGGTTCTGTTGGTAAAGGTTGTTTTCCAAGACTAGGGAAGGGAGATCGCTTTATTAAGGGTTCAATCAGTGTGAGTTTTGAAATCAGGTGTTCATCATCAGGTACAGAGCAGTGCCATGTGAAGGCCATCTTGGGGTTCTCTGATTTGGGTTAAAATCCTGCCTGCCATCCCCACCTATTGGCCTTAAGTCCATTTCCAAACTCCTAAGCCTTGGCTTCTTTTTCTTTGTGTGTGTGTGTGTGCGCGCGCGCACGTGCACTAAGCCTGATTTTTACTTTCCTGAGAGGGTGGTGGTGATCTTTTGAAAAGGATGTAGAGTAGTCTTGCTTCTGCCTTAGGCCTCTATTGCTACCTTCATCCGACAGTTTAGGACCTATTTGAAAAAAGCAGCCATTGAAATTGGGAAACTGGAACTGGATTCAACATTATTATTACAGAGCCTGGAAGGGAGAGGAGGTCTCAGATGTATGGCTGCCATCAGGTTCCCTGTTGTTTGTATGAGATGGGCTGGAGTCAATTTCCAATTCAGCATGAAACCCTTGGGTACAGATGCGTTGGGGTAGTGGCTTTAAGTCTTTTTGATAAAGTACCATTCTAGTGCTTTCTCATGGTCTGATCATGTACTGACAGTTTCCCTTGAGGGGAAGTAAAAAGAAGTCTAGGCAAAGAATTTTCTAATGCCTAGTAAAATTTTCTTTATGTTGTTACTACTTTTTTTTCAAGTATTATGAGTTTCTAAAACACTAGGTTCAGTTTTATTTTATAAATTTTCTATTGTTTCTTTATATAAACATACATGTGCACTTGTGTTAGAAACATATATATCTATACATATATATGTACATGTATATGTATATATAAAACAACCTTGGATTTGTGAATTGGGTTTTGAAATTAGAATTTTTTTTTCTGTTCCAGACTCCTTTTAGTTTTGGCATGAATCATAGGACACCACCCTACCCCGCTGGGGACTATTGTCTTCTGTGCAGAAGTGAACGGAAAGACCCTTCATTTTTAGAGAGTGGAGTTAAGACTGCGAGCAAATTGGCGCTTTCCATGGCTCCCAAGGGCAACAGCGTGCTGCACCTGCCGCTGTGGGTGTGCCCGGACTGCCGGAGGACTGTGGAGAAAGAGGAGAGGCACGGCGGCCTTGACCAGCCGGTGAGTGGCTGCCAGCGCAAGCGGGCTCATCGCCCTCTCTTTGGGATGTGGGTTAACTGGCAGTGAGAGGAAAGGACCTGCACCTGCTTCCAGGGTGCTCCCTTCTGCACCATCTTCCGGCCTGCATTCCACCCTACTGTCCCTTCACTGGCCACAGGTGCAGTAGGTGGTGGGCATCTGCCTTCCTTATTGAGACAGTTAGCTAGCTGGTGGTCCCCTGGCTGATTTTGACTTTCTTAGTCCAGGCTCAGGATTTCTTTGGTGGTGCAGTTCCCTGCAAAACTGGTGAGCCTTTGTGTGTTTAGTTCTAGACAATTCCATGGGCTGGTAACTCACCTGAAATTCTTCCTAGAATGTGATTCTTAATCCTGGCCTTCCCCCTTTGCTTTATCCCATGCCTCAGGTTATGGAAGGCTATCTTGAGGCCTTTGAAGTAGGGTGAGGCCCTTCTCATTTTGGACCTAGATGGAGTCTTAGTGCGGCCTTGTTCTAAAATAGCTTTGAGATCCACTGTTTAGGTTCCAGGAGTTGGCTTTTGCAGCCATTTGAGGTCTCACATTTATTCCCAGTTTCTGCCTGCAAGCAGCTGTTTTCTGAGCTTTTTCTTTCTTCTGATTCCTTGTTATATGTGACCAGTAAAAGACAACAATCACTGCCTTCTGTTTTCTAATCCCAGTGACAGTCAAGGAGCATTTGAGTTTACCTGCTTCTTTGCTGCTGCCACCCAGCTGTTCAGCCAGGGACTCCTTGAGGGCAGTACACTGAGTAGTAGGCTTTAGTTACTAAACCTCGGGCCTCATTGTTTCCTAAAGGCAGATTTCCTACTCAGCCCCCTCTTCTAAGCCCATTTCCTGCATTATTTCTATTCATTAGATCTGTTTCTAACATTTATATTTCCCTTACTCGTTTGTCTTTCTTCTTTACTGGAATATAAGCTACACAAAGGCAGTCCCCTCCCCTCCTTTTTTTTCCAAGACTAGCGCCTAGCCTAATGCATATTGGGTACTCAGAATTTTTGAATTAATGAATAAGCAAATGATGAACAGAGGAGTGAATGCACTGTATAACCTTCATTAGAGATTAAAACTAGAGCACAGGTTCAGCCCTCAGCAATGCTCCTCTAAAAAAGAGAAGAGTTTATAGTCAGTCTGAAGTTTTCTTCCCCTTAGATATTTTTCTTTTATCGTTTTTAAAATTTGTTTATTTTGGTGTTGGGAATTGAACCTGAGGCGCTTTACCACTGAGCCACATCCCTAGCCCTTTTTATTTACTTTTTTATTTTTGAAACAGAGTCTCATGAAGATGCCAAGGCTGGCTTTGAACTTGTGATCCTCCTGCCTCAGCCTCCTGAGTCATTGGGATTGTAGGCATGCGCCACCACATACAAAATATGACACATTCTGTTGTCATTTTTCATGTGATAATTTTCTGTGTCCACTTAAAAGTATTTGATCTTTCCCTCGTTTTTAAAATGGAAAACTGTTTACTGATATCAGTTTGTTTCCTATTCTCTTTCAGTCAGTGTTCTAAGTCCTTCCGTTGGCTAAAGCAAGCTATCTATCTACCTATCTATCTATCTATCTATCTATCTATCTATCTATCTATCTATCTATCTATCGCTTGTTTTTTATGTGTGTGTGTGTGTGTGTGTGTCCTGAACTTTGTCATCTCTCCTTCCTGTTTCAGCCTTGCTCTGGTATTTAGCCCCAAGCACTGCCCTTGGGAATGCTGCTGCTGTCCCCTGGTGCACAGGCCTGTGGCAGTGCCTCTGTTTCACATCCTCACTTTTGCCTTTGAGCCTCCTGTGCCCTGACTGGTAGTTGTCCTGGTGATGATCATCTGTCCAGCGAGTCTGTCTCCCCTCACTCAAACTAGCAACCACAGCCGCCTCAGAGGTGCAGTGCTGGCCTGTGTGTGCCCATGGACTACCCATTGCCTTTGTAGGTAGACCTCTTTGTTGATACTGGTTTTAGATTGCTGATGTTTTAAAATTATGATGCTAATTTACATATAGTAAAATTTTATCCCCTTTTTAAAAAAAAATAAAAGAAAAATTTCTCATCACATTAAGATGCAGAAAGAACATTTGCATCATCTTGTAAAGTTCCCTTGTTCCCCTTGGTAGTCAGGATCTGGCCCTTACCCTTGTCCCTTGTAATCATGGACCTGATTCCACACACACACACCCCCACATACACACTCACACATGCATACACACCCCCCAGGTCTGCTTTTTCTAGAGTGTCCCATAAACTCTGTCACTTGGTACAACACTCTGGAGAGTCATCCATGTTGTTGAATGTGTCAGTGGTTTGTTTCTTTTTATTGCTGAAAGCATTGTGCAGATACACCAGTTTACCCACCCACCCCCACCCTGATTATTTGGTAGACCTTTGGGTTGTTTCCATATTTGGGCTGTTTTGTAAAAAGCTGAGGAGGACATTTTTATACAGGTGTTTCTGTGAACAACCTCTTGGCGTATTGCTGCATTGGTTTGCTAGAATTTCACCAAGGACTTTGCCACTGTGCCTACAAAAGATGTCTGCCTATAGTCTTATTTTCTAATGTTCATGATGTAAGTTAATATGTATCCCCATTTCTTCTCCCTTCTGGGAGAGTTTGTGCAGAATCGGTATTACCATTTCTTCTTATTTTCTGCTTCTCTCATGCTGTTAGGTCAAGGCAGTGCATAGAGAGCCCCAGCCTGAAGGGGCTTGGCTGCACACCTATGAGGCCGAGTGAGCCTTTGGGCTGGATTGTCTGCAGTGGTGTATGCTGCACCCTTGTATCTCTGTGGATCTGGGGAGAGGTCTTTTTCTACCTTCTACTTGGTACAGCTTATCTGTTCAGCCTGAGTGGTGACAGCCCTGTGTTTGAGGCCTCTGGGGCAACTTTCCTGGCAAGTTTGCCCCCTGCCCATCAACTAAATTCTGCCTTATTTCTATAAGGGTCTGACCTTCACTTTTCTGTGTGCTGGTCCTGGGCCTGTGTATGACACCTGCCTCTTGCCAGTGCAAAGAGCTCATTCTTTTCTTCTCAGCCAGTGGATAAGGCCTGGCCCTGGGCATAGGGTGCCTGCCCTTCCTAGCCCTGAAGGCTTTTGCTTCCTACAGGAGGATTGGTCAGCAAGGTGGGTGGCTTCTTTTGTAAGTTTCTTGGGAATGTTTTGGGGCTTCCAGGGGTTAGACTCCTAACGCTGGCCACACTTACTGAGCTCTTTATTTCCTGCTTTTATGGCCGCCTCCTATCTTCTTTACTTTGCCAGAGGTGAAACAGTGAGGGTGTCCCTTTCTTCTTGGAAGGGCTTGTTGCCCCTTGTAAAATTTATCTGTTCTTGGTTGGCCCCAAGTTAGATTTTATGAACTGTGGTTCTGTCTCATTAGGGTATGAGCTCTGAGAGCACTGTTCTCCTGTAGCTTTCTGACCCCTTAGGGAAAGTGGAACTGAATTGTTCTCTTCTAGATAAACATTGTTTGATCGCTGGTGGTCATAGTAGATCAGTGGTGATTCCCCCATCCTCACCTCCCAGTTTCATGTTGTGTATCTCCCCAGAGACCTCATCTGTAGCCACCCAAGTGCAGCCTCATTTTCCATACATTCTCATTGCCTGGACACCTAGAGAATATCCATTTCAGACGTTCAGTAGATGTCCAGGCATGAGACCTTCTTTGTGGCTCAAGTGCAATGCTGACTTCTGCTGCCTTAGTCCTTTGACATAGCCACATGTCTCTAGCTGCAACTTCTGGTTGAGCTTCAGT
>PVHX01024784.1:0-23451 GCA_004024805.1 Geosciurus inauris | reverse complement strand
TTCTTTGTTGGATTGATCAATTTTTGCCTGTAATTGTTCACTTATGTCATTCTTTAGTTCGCTGATCATTTTAATTATGTACATTCGGAATTCTTTCTCTGACATTTCATCAACTGTGCTGTCAATGGATTCTGTTACAGTTGTATCCAGGTTTATTTGGGGCACTTTCTTCCCTTGTTTTTTCATGTTGATTGTGTGTTTCCTTTCTTGAAATACCAGTCTGAGGTATTGCAGCTTGTATCGTATAATCTTGTATTGACACTCCAGATTATCTGTGTCTCACCTTGGAGCTACTCCTGTTCTCCCAGTGTCCCCAGATGGGCACTACTGTCACTAAAGTTGGTGGTGGAAGTAGTGGATGTACCTCTAGGGGGCAGTGGGAGTGGCCTTGGCTGGGCTCCTGAGGTGGCCCCTGAGGGCTGTTTTGCCTCTCTCTTGCACTCCTGCTGGTGAACAGGAACTCTGGAGTGGAAGTAGAGGCTGGCTCAGGTCTCACTTAGGCAGAGTCACAAGCTGGAGAGTTTGTGCGCGACCCTTACCGTGAACATGAGCTCCCCTGGGGTTAGAAGCTAGCAGGCTCTGGTCTGCCTTCAACTGGGCACCCCTGGCATTCCCACTGGAACTCTGGAGTGGAACTGAGGCAGGCCCAGAGCGCACCAGGCTGGGGCCTCTTCACACTGGGGTCTCTGGAGGCCACTCTTTCCCTGGGTGTGCTTTCCTCTGTGGCAGTTAGCAATCAGACTCTGGTCAACCCTTAGTTGGACACCCGTGGAGTTTCCTGAGGGTGGATCTGGGCCCTCCGCAGCTCCTGCCGGACCCCGGGAACTCAGGAGTAGAACTGGGGCAGACCCAGGCTGCCCTTGGATGGGGCTGCCTCGCGCTGGTGTCTCTGGAGCGATTCTTGCCCTGAATTTGGGCTCCCCAGTGGCTAGAGGTAGCTGACCCTGGTCTCCTTTTGGCTGGACAACCGTGGAGGTTCCTGAGGGCGGATCAGGGCCCTCTGCAGCTCCTGCCAGTCCCCGGGAACTCTGGAGCAGAACTGGGGTGGGCCTAGGCTGCCCTTGGGTGGGGCTGCCTCTTGCTAGGGTGTCTGGGGGGACTCTTACCCTGTGTTTGGGATCCTGAGTGGCTCGAGGTGGCAGTTCCTGGTCTCCCTCTTGCTGGATACCCGAGCAGGTTCCTGCGGGCGGATCTGGGCCCTCTGCAGCTCCTGCCGGTGCACCGGAGCTCTGGAGCGGATGTGTGGTGGGCTGTCTCCGCTGGGGTCTCTGGAACGACTCTTGCCCTGAATTTGGGCTCCCCAGTGGCTCGCAGCTGAGGTTGTGTGTCCACGGGAGCAGCTGCTAGGGGCCCTGCGTGGTTGGGGGGGCGCTGGAGCCAGGAACCCCGTATAGAAGCAGGCCCTGCCCCGGGCGAGCCCTGGGTTGGGGCTCTGAGCCACCGCAGCTGAGCTCCACCGCCGCTTGCTGCTGAAGACGCTCTGCTTGTGGCAATGGCTGCTGCCTGGTGGCCCTGCTTACACGCGCAAGTGAAATTCCTGCTGGGGAAGCTGTAGGATGATGTCCAGAAGCTGGCTGGGAGATGGTATTTCCACTACTTCAATCTCTGGCTCTGGAGAGACTGACCACAGTGTCTGCCTAGGCCGCCATCTTGGACCCGCCACCCCTTGCTACTTTTTATCCTTTATCTCCTTCTCTTGCCTAATTGCTCTGGCTAGAATTTCTAGTACTCTGTTGAATAGGAGTGGTGAAAGTGGACATCCTTGTATTTTTCCAGATTTTAAAGGAAATCATTTTTCCTTATTCACTATAATATTGGTTTTGGGTTTGTCATATATAGCTTTTATGATGTTGTGGTAGGCTCCTTCTGTTCCTAGTTTCTTCAGTGTTTTTTATCATGAATGGATACTGAATTTTGTTGAAGAATTTCTCTGCATCTATTGAGATGAGATGACTGTGGTTTTTGTCAATTCTATTTATGTGGTGAATTACATTTATTGATTTGTGTATGTAAACCACCTTTGCATCCCTAGGATAAAACCAACTTGGTAAAGATGTATGAAGTATGTTGTTGAATATTATTTGCTAATATTTTATTAAGAAGTTTTGAATCTGAGTTCATCGGGGCATTGGTCTGTGGTTTTCTTTCCTGATGTGTCCTTACCTGGTTTTGGTATGACAGTGATGCTGGTGTCATAGAATGGATTTGGACATGTTTTATCCTTTTCTTTCATGGGATAGTTTGAGGAGCATTGGCATTAGTTCTTCTGTAAAGGTCTGGTAGAATTCAGCCGAGAATCCATCTGGTCCTGGGCTTTTCTTTGTTGGAAGGCTTTTTATTACTGTTTCTATCTCATTACTAGTTATCTAGGTTTTCTGTGTCTTCTCGATTCAACTTTGGCAGGTTGTATGTGCCTAGAAATATTTATTACAGTATAAGCTTTCAAAATAGTCCTTAGTGATTCTCTGGATTTCTGTGATGTCTGTGGTGATTTCTCCTTTCTTGTCTCTAATTTTATTAATTTGGGTCTTTCTTTATTTTGGTTAGTTTGGCTAAGGGCTTTTATCTTTTCAAAGAACCAACTCTTCATTTAATGATCTTTTGTATTGTTTGTTATTCTCAATTTCATTGATTGGCCCTGATATTAATTCTTTCTTTCTTTCTACTCATTTTGAAATTGGTGTGTTCTTTTTTCCAAGGGTCTTGAGATGCATGATTAGGTTGTTTATTTGGGATCTTTCTGATTTCTTATGTAGGCATTCACAGGTGTAATCTTTCCTTTTCAACTGCCTTCATAGTAACCATTCAGAGTTTCTGATATATTTTATCATTGTTCTTATTGAGTCTAAGAATTTTTAAAATTGCTCCCCTGATTTCTTCTATCACCCATTCATCATTTAGAAATATATATCTCAATCTCCATGTGTTTATATAGTCTCTGTAAGGTATTTTAGTGTTTATTTCTAATTTCATTCCATTATGATCAGATAAGATGCAAGAAATTGCATAAGTATTTTTGCGTTTGCTGAGAGTTGCTTTGTGGCCTGTAATATAGTCTATTTGGAGGAGGGTTTCATGAGCCACTGAGAAGAAAATATATTTGGCTATTGTCAGATGAAATATTCTATAGATGTCTGTTCAGTTCATTTGATATATAATATTGTTTTAGGATCCTAAGAGATTTTACTGAGTTTATGTCTGGATGACCTATCTATTGGTGAGAGAGGTGTGTTGAAATCACACAATATTATTGTATTGGGATATGAGTCTATAATTTGAGTAGTAATAGCATTTGTTTTATGTAATTAGGTGCACCAGCTTTTGAGGCATAAACATTTGCTATCATATCTTATTATTGGATTGCTCCTTTTACCAGTATAAAGTGACCTTCTTTGTATTGTCTGATAGATTTTGGCTAGAAATATGCCTAGTTGGATATGAGAATAACTACTCCTGCTTGTTTTGAGGCTCCATTAGCATGATGTATCAATTTCCATACTATCACTTTCACTTGCTATCTATGCCTGCAAGGTGGGTCTCTTCAAACAACATATAGTTGGGTTTTGCTTTTTAATCCATTTTGTCATTTTTTACCTTTTAATTGGAGCAGTTAGACTGTTTACATCCAATGATATCATAGAGAGATGTTTATTAATTTATGCCATCTTGATTTATTTCTGTTTAATTTTGTCCTGTTTCTCATTTGTTATGCTACAAAGAAATTAGATTTGTTAATGTGCAAGCTCTGGGGTTTGTTTTCTTTTACTTTCTGTTTATGTTAGAAGGATTTTATTTCTAATTCAATTCTAAAGCATAGTTTTGTTGGATATAGCAATCTTGGTTAACAGTTATCTTTTTTCAGGGAACACATCATTCCAAGTTCCTCCTGGATTTTAGAGTTTGTACTGAGAAATTGGAAGTAATTCTTTTTGGCCACCTCTATGTGTGATATGACAGTTTTCTTTTGAGGCATTTAAATTTCTATACTTGCTCTGTATGTTAGGCATTTTAATTATAATGTGTCATGAGAAGCTCTTTTTTGATCTTGTCTCTTTGGGGTTCTGAAAGCATCCTGTATCTGGATGACCATCTCATTCTTAAGGTTTGATTATTTTTCTGTTATTATTTCCCTGAAGAAGTTCTCCATGTCATTAGCCTGTGTCTCATAAACCTCTTTAATTCCAGTGATTATTAAATTTGGTCTCTTAATCTCTCAGAATTCTTGTATATTCTAGTCAACTTGACTTTTCTTTAACACTATCTGAATGTTCAGAGATGTCCAGTTCATCTTCCAGCAATGAGATTCTGTTTTCTACATGGTCTATTCCATTTTAGAAACCTTCAACTGCATATTTTACTTGATTTATTGTGTCTTTCATTTTAAAGATTGCTGTTCTTTTTCAATATCTTTATCTCCTTTTTGAATTTCCCATTGTGGTCTATTTGATTCTTGAAATTGAGAAGGGTTTGTTTGATGTGCATAGATGCTCCATTGTTTGGGGCATAGATATTTACAATTGTTATGTCTTGTTGAGCAGTATGAAATGGCCTTTTTTATACCTTCTGATTAACTTTGGCTTAAAGTCCACTTTATCTGATATGAGGATAGAAACCCCTGCTTTTTTCCATGATCCATGTGAGTGATGTTTTTTCCTATCCTTTCACCTTCAGTCTGTGGATGTCTTTGCCCATAAGGCAAGTCTCTTGGAGAGAACACATTGTTGGGTCTTCCTATTTAATCCAGTCTGCCAGTTTGTATCTTTTGATTGATGAGTTTAAGCCATTAATGTTCAAGGTTATTATTGAGATATAATTTCTATTCCCTGTCATTTGGGTTTACTTCTAGTTTTTAGCTTGAATTAGTTTCTCCTTTGATTGACTATTCCTTTAGTATAGTTCCTCCCTTTGCTGGTTTTCACTGTGTTTTTTTCATCTCATCTTTATGGAATATTTTGTTTTGAATGTTCTATAGTGCCAGCTTTCTAGTTGCAAATTCTTTTAACTTTTGTTTATTATGGAAGGTTTTTATTTCATCTTCAAATCTGAAGCTTAGTATTTCTAGATATAGGATTCTTGGTTGGCATTCATTTTTTTTTCAGAGCTTGGTATATGTTATTCCAGGACCTCCTAGCTTTGAGGGTCTGGTTTGAGAAATCAGCTGAGATCCAAATTGGTTTTTCCCTATGTGCAATCTGATATTTTTCTCTTGCAGCCTTTAAAATTCTATCCTTATTCTGTATGTTAGGCATTTCTATTATAATGTGTACTGATGTGGCTCTGTTGTAACTTTGTACACTTGGAGTCCTGTAAGCCTCTTGTATTTGATTTTCCATTTCATTCTTTAGGTTTGGGAAATTTTCTGATATTATTTCATTGAAAAGATCATGCATATCCTTTGGTTTGTCTCCCAGTGCCTTCATTTAAGATTTAACCAAATCTTAAATTTTGTTTCGTCATGTTATCCCATAGTTCTTGGAAGTACTGTTCATGGTTTCTTAACATCTTTTCTCCATGGTTAACTCTATTTTCAAGATTATATATTTTGTCTTCATTGCCCAAGGTTCTGTATTCCAAATGGTCTAGTCTGTTGGTGATGCTTTCTGTTGAATTTTTAATGTGGTTTATTGTTTTCTTCATTTTGAAGGTTTTTGCTTGTATTTTTTTCAGAATCTCTACCTCTTTATTGAAGTGATCTTTCACTTCCTGTATTTTCTCTCACTTTATTTCTTACACTATCCTTTACTTCACAGATCACTTTATGTACATTCTAAACTCCTTCTCTGACATTTCTTCCACTGTGGTATTGGATTCTGTTTTTGGAGTATCTTGGTTTGTGTGGGCTGATTTGTTCCCTTGCTTTTTCATGTTGTTTGTGTGTCTACCCATCCAACAGTATGGATCTGAGGCAACAGAGTTTCTACTCCATGGACTTCCTAAAGGATTCCAGTACCTCACTGTTCATGGGGAGAAAAATAATAACTAATGAAAATAACACAGCATTTAACCAAATAGTTCCTACTATGACATCTATGATGTTAATTATAACAATAAACAGAAATGATATGATCAGTTATTGCCTACAATAAAAACAGCATGTTTGCAAAAGGGTTTATAATTTCAGGTGGTGGACATGGAGAGCACAGAAGTGATATAGAATGTTATGACTATGAGGGAGGAAGAGAGAAGTAAAAAATTAAAGAATGAAAGAGAACAATAGAGATTGGCTGTTAGCAGAAGAAAAGAGAATCAAGTGAAACAGTAGGATAAAAATATATATATGAAGTAAAAATTTTTAAAAACTAAAAATAAAAGAATACAAAACTAAAATATACTAATCAAATATCCTAGTTCACAAAAAAACTAATCCATGAAAAATAACTGACTTCAAAATGCTAGAAATGGGAAAAAAAACAATATGAATATGTACAAATGTCCATGTACCATTAAGATCTTGATGAAAAGTTAAAGAATTCTTACCTTTAGAGTTCAAAAGATTTTCAGTTTCTCTTCTCAGCAGTTTTAGGTGGAGTCATTGGAGCATGATGTTCCACCCTCCGGATTGCAGAAGTGAGAGTGCTAATCCCCTAGGCAGAATTCCTGGAGGCAGAGTTTAGGCCTAGGTGGACTCCAGGCCCTTTGCTGAATGCCAGTTGGTCTGGAGATTTTAAATCAGCATGCCTCCAGCACCCAGTAGTTGCTGGTCCACGCTGAAAGACTGCACCCCAGGGATCTCCGCTCATGTGATGGCGGAACCAGTTCTTAGTTCCCTATGTCACTTCATACTTCCACATTTCCTGGTCTTGGGTTCAGTTTCCAAACAATCTCTCCGGCCCCTACCCTTCCAAGTTCCTGGCCAGATGCGCCTCTACCAGCTGGCCCTGCAGGCAGTCAGATTGGAGGGAGAGGGGTAGAGTCAGGTAGGTTTCCATGACCAGTTTTCCCCTGTGTAAACCTCTCTCCACGTTTAATTTTTCTCCTGGTCACTTAAGCCTTTGTCTTCTGCACACTACCTATGGAGATGGTGGCTTCTTTCCCCACGCACGAACATTGTGCAGCATGTCTTTCAGGTTTGCCCAGCAAAATCCTTGATCTCTAAACACTCTGTACCCAGACATGCCTCAGGCCTCCCAAAAATGCAGGTTCCTTTAATTCCCTTATCTCTCCACTATGCTCACAGACAGACTGCTCTGGCTGGTGCTTTCGGCCTTGCCCCAGCAGTGACTATACCACTGGGGATTTCTTCCTTATTTTATTATATCTAACCTCCTGAGTCCCTGATCTGCTTTGAATGTCCAGTTTTAAATTCCAGTAAGGTCTCCCTGCTTTATTTTCTGTTCACCCACCTTGCTGAGAAGCTGCCTGTCTGCTTTCTTGGTTTCACTCCATGGAGCAGCCAGGAAAGCCATCTCCTCTATTCCACCATCTTGAAAAAAAAAGCAGAAAAAAGATTCTTAATGAAAAATGAAAGACTTATCTCCCTTGAGGTGGCCAAAACTGTCAGTAAGAATGGATGATCACCGTTTTTGCCCAATTATCCTTCTTTCCTTTTCTTCCTGGGCTAAGGACCGAAAGAGAAAGAGTGAGAGTGTACGCAAGTAAGAGCACATGCCAGAACATGTACATTTACATATGCACACACACGAGAACAAGCAAGGGCTGGGGTTGTTAACCCCTTCCTCTTTTTGTATTGCACACAAAGCTGCCAACTGAAGTGGGCTAAAACTGAGGTTGATTAAAATAGCTCTGAGCATCCCTTCTCACCAGTATAAAGTAGGATGGGATGGGAAGTACTGTCAATTGGAGTTTGGTCTGCACAGACCAGCTGATGCACTCCCAGGATGGGGCTGCTTCAGAGTTCTAAGAGGGGAGTTCCAGCAGCGGGGGCTTACCTCTAATTAGGCCCTAGGGACTTTGTTGGGTGGTATCTTCTCTGGAGAGTTTACATTGGTACAGGCCTATGGGCAGGCAGATGCCAATCTCAGCTGGGAGTCTGGATCTCAGGAGCCTCCCAAGAAGGCTTGCAGGGCAGTGGTGCCAAACCTCCACAAATCTCACACACTTCTATGCCCACAAATACGGCCTTCCCAGCCTTAGTCCCTGAGTGTATTTACACATACTCATTCAATTTCCTGACCCTCTATAGCTGGTTATATGAGCTACCGGGCTCAAAGGGAAAGCTATTTGCCCTTCCCTCCATATTTCTGACTTGAATCCCCCTGGGTACAATCTTTTTTGGGCCTGTTTCTCTCATGTGCTGTTAGCTGCACCCTATGCCACACAGTAGGCACTTGTTGGGACAATATGGCAATGTTTGCTACAGTCTCCCACAGCAGCAAGCTGTAGTGTGGCCTTCTCAAGATGTCTCCCGCCTCAGCTCTCCTCTTGACAGTTGAGAAACAGAGCACTTTTCATATACCAGTTTGCCGTGCAGCCTCTGGATCTGCTAAGTTCAGGCTGCTCTTCTGATGCACAGGTTTCTCTTGTCATACTTGTCTGTGTGTTTCCCTCTGTAATATCCCTCCCCTCTGCAGTGAACCAGTGCCGCTGCCACTGCTACAACCAGTTTGGCTCTGATGTGCTCTGTTCAATGCTCCTAAATTTCTGAGTCTCTATAAGATTTTAACTGTCCAATATTGATTTTCAGTGAATTCCCTCTTTCACTCACCTCACTGAGAAGCAGTACTCCCTCTGCTTGAATCCCCAGCCACAGTGCAGCTGGAAATGTAGCCTTCCTCTAATCTGCCATCTTGAATCAGCAACTTATTTTTGAAGCTCCGAAGGAAAGTTTTATGACTTGAAGGTATGCAGTGACTTTTCCTATTATCAGTCCTCTGACATTATACTTTCATAATTTCAGTAGCATCTATTCATTTTGACATATTCTTGAGAGAGAGAGAGATATGACTTCCATCTTGTTTATATATAATTGAGTCTCAAAGAGTTAGGGGATGTGCTTTTCATTTCAGTTGAGCAACTGGTATGTCTCACTGTGACATTGAATCTATTGTTTTATTCTATTGTTTCTTAGAAAAGTTAACTTTCTAGTTCTTCTAAAACATTAGTTTTCTTTGTAATCCAGATTGACATAATTGTCCTTCCCCATCCCCCACCACCTGTATTTTTCCTAATTTCCATTTCTGCTTTTCTGAATTTAAAAAATGTGATTTGGAACTGTTGCCTGTTGGAACTGTTGGGCTTTCTCTTATGTTATTTTTTAAAGTTATGCCTTATAATTTTGGTGGCATGTGATGACTCTAATCAGTTTAATGGTCATAATGGGTTTCAATTTAAATATACTTTCTTCCCCTTATGAAACTGCCTTTACGCCAGGGATGTGAATTAGGCTAATTTAATTGATGGACCTTCGGCAAATTTTTTAGGGAAAAAGCCTTTTATGCTACAAGTATTAAATGAACATATTTCCAGCCACTTTGCAAAGTGAGCACTATGATTATGAGATAATATCTAAAGGAGGGGAGAGAACTAAGTGGAAAGAGCTTCTCTTTCTCCTGTGACTGCTTCCTCTAACCTTGGTCATGCACACTGTGTTTATCTACAATGCACATTTCACATAAGCCTAATCAGTTGTCTTTGGCATTGCTAACTACCTGAAAACTGCAGTTTGAAGGTGACAAATGGAAATAAGGAGCCATTTAAAGAACCTTTCTTTGGGGATTCGAGGCTCTTTATTCAACCTTTCTTCCCAAGGCCATTGTGTTTATTTTTTGGGCAGTGACTTCCACAAATACTGATATCTCTTTTCCTTCCTGTTAATATCCAGAGTCAATTCAGGAGTACTAGTTCCAATGAGAGGATGCTGGAAATAATCCTAGCCAGGTCTCTCTGAGCAAACAGCCTTGTAGCACTAGCAAGCCCCAAGGGGCTCAGTTTGGTGAGCTATGGAGTATTACACATAAACCAATCCAATAGAGCTGTATTCACCCATCTTTAAATCACTCTGGAGTGGGGTTCTTCCCTGAATTCTCTCTTCTCTCTAGTCTCCTTTTCCCCCTTTCTCCTCGGTACCTGTCTTCCTCTTCATTGCTCTTCTCATTCATCATATCAGTCAAGATATTATATCTTTGAAAGCTCCTGGCAGATTTATTCTCCCAAAATGACAGAGTAATCCTAGAAAACTCATCTCACCCTCCCAGCCAGTGCCTGTAAAGCGCTCCCTCCACTGGTTTCTTCTGTCTGCCCCAGCCAACTGCTTTCCCTTCTTGATGTGTCAGAGCATAAAGCCATTGGAAGTGTATTATAGACTATAACAGAATATAGGACTAATCCCAGGAAGTGTAATTTCAAAATGTTATTGTGTAATATCTTTGCAGTATACTCTGCAACTTTACTTTTTTAAAAATATTTTTGTAGTTGTAGATGGGCACAATACCTTTATTTATTTATTTTTATGTGGTACTGAAGATCAAACCCAGTGCCTCACACATTCGAGATGAGTGCTCTACCACTGAGCCAAAACCCCAACCTGCGACTTTACTTTTGAAAAACATCATTTACATTTGTTTTCTTGCCATTTCTATCACATATTTTGAAGGGTATTGAAGACAGTGAATAAACACCTGAGTGAAGTAGCATGGCTGCTGTTTTGGAAAATTGAAGACCAACTTTCTCCCAACTCAGTTTGGTCTCCTCATTAAAAGGTGTTTTGGAGCTTATGTTTTATAATTAGATGGGTTTGCATAACTCACTTATTTCCTGTCTTTTTCTTTATGAAATAAAGAGCCACGAGAAGTGGTCAGTGAAAAAACCAGTGAACAGAAAGGACTACTCACCATCCCCTGCAGTTTCAAAGATTGGAAGGTAAAGCTGAAGAAATAATCCAGCAGACTGGGAATGTAGCTCAATGGTAGAGAACTTGCTGAACATGTGAGGGGTTTGGGATTTAATCCCCAGCACTGCCAAAAAAAAAAAAAAAAAAAAAAAAGGAAGAAATTATCCGAGAAGTAAACCAAAAGACAAGAGAAGGTATAAAAATTATAGAATTAGTCCAAGATCCAAATAATAGGAATATCATAACAAGAAAACAGGAGTGAGTAAATTGTCAAAAGAAATAATGCAAGAATTTTGCTAGAACTGAAGGACAGGAGTGACCATGTTGAAAGAATCTACTAGATACCCAGCTTAAGAAGTAAATTAAAACCTGGGTGTGGTGATGCAAGCCTGCAATCCCAGCAACTCAGGAGCGTAGGCAAGAGGATTACAAGTTTGAGGCCAGTCTGGGCAACTTAGACCCTACCTCAAAGTAAAAAAATAAGAAGGTCTGAGGATGTAGCTTAGTGGTAAAGTGCCCCTGGGTTCGATTCCCAAAACCACAAAAAAAATAAAATAAAATAAAATAAAATAAAATAAAACTAATTATTTTTTTTAAAAAAGAAAAAGATTTTTTGCAAGACACAGCCTAATGAAATTTCAGAACACCCAGATAGAGAGAAATCCCTATAGGCTTCACAGGGATGTATTTGGGGATTTGTGGGGAGACATCCCTATCAAAGGATCTAATTTCAGAACCACATCCAGTACCTCAACAAAAACAGCGGATAGTGGTAGAATATTTCGGTCCTGGCAGATTTACCCTCCCCAAATGACAAAGTAACCCTAGAAAACTCTGGGATGCCAGAAACAAGGGAAAGAAATTAAAAAGAATTTCCAACATGATAGCAGTGGAAGACTGGGCAACAGACCCTTGGAGAATAGAGCTACAGATAAAGGGAAAAATGGAATCTATTTTCCTGCGTGAAAAGTTGAGCTAAGAGACTGCTGGAAGGTACGAGGTTTAGTAGGAGAGAATACAAACAATTGGAAAAGTGTGGCAGTTATACATCCCAGGAAATAAAAAGGAATACAAAAAAGGAATTGTGTTTATAGTATAGTACTGAGGAGTAAATTTTAACATATCCATAACAATGTAGATGTTTAATTTAGCTAAAATGAAAGATTTAACTATAAAATAGATGGGAGAGTAAAGAGGTAGGATATTGAAGAACCAAATCATTCTACAGTGAAAGAGGAAGTGACTGTGTAATATCTAAAACCAATGTTATTCGGAGATGACAGGATGGGCACATTGTTTAAAAGTGGAGAGAGAAATAAATAACAGAAGAAACCATCAAAATAAGTGAAAAGTTAATGCCTTTGATGGGGGAGTTATAAGGGATAGGTAGAAATCTCTGGGTTATATTATAAAACGTTTTGGAATTACCTGACTTTTTTATTTGTGCCTTAGTTATTTCAATAAAATAATTTTCTTTAACCTTGAAGTTCTTTAGGCATGTAGGTTCTGTTGTGTCTTGGGGACTAAACATATAAATAGCAAACAAAAAATCTATTACATAAAAACAATTTATAGAATTCAAGTAAATAGAATGCTTTACACCCTTAGAATTTATAGAATTCAAGTAAATAGAGTACTTTACATCCTTATTGGATATAGTTAAGGGCAATGAACTGCAGAAATCTTAAATTCTACTAATTAAGTTTGTTCTTTACACTGGTATTGAAGTAATTCTGAATCAACTATTATTAGGAGAGAAATATATTTATTTTGGGGGGTAAATATAAAATATAAAAGAGTAAATATATTTATTTTGGGGGACTAGAGAGATACAAGTAGTGAAAAGAAAATGTAAGAACAGTCTGTATGGTACTGGCTTTGAAATAGAAGTATAATTAGGGGCTCCTAATGAGAATAAATCAATGTCCTCCTTTTAATCACTGTGAGAGCCTAGATGCAGTGATTTACAGTCAGAGTGAGCATAGTCACCACCCAGGGCTTGTTTTCTATATACTGTTCACCCCAAGAAGAAACTGTGACTCCTTACAGAAGCAGCCGATTCCTGGTCTTGGACAGGAAAGTATAAGGCACCCCAGAACATCTTGTGTCAGAAACCAAGGAAGTGCACAGGCAATGATAAGGGCATGCAGATCTGAAAATCACAGGAGCTGACTTCAAAGGACTCTGACTGGTCAGATTTGGGACAATTGGAGCAATAAAAAAAAAATAATGATGGTAATGGATCATAAACATTGATATTTATTTATCTATCTATTTATGGTCCCAGGGATTGAATTAGGAGCACCTAACCACTGAGCCACAGCACCAGCCTTTTGTTTTCTAATATTTTTATTTTGGGACAGGGTCTGAAAAATTGCTTAGAGCCTTGCTAAATTGCTAAGCATGACCTTGAATGTGTAAGCCACCTGCCTTTGTCTCCCGAGTCACTAGGATTAAAGGTATGCACCATCACACCTGGCTTAAACACTGATTCTTAAAAATGCATGCATGAATTGAATATCCACTATGAAACTATAAAAATACAAGGTGGGGTGAGGATATGGAGAGAGACTTCCTGCCAGCTAAGAAATATAGAACAATGGTGATGTTAGAAAATCACTTTGCCAGGTGTAGTGTCACATATCTGTAGTCCTAGCTACTTGGGACACTGAAGCAGGAGGATCACTTGAGTCAAGAGTTTGAGCACACCTGTAATCCCAGCAGCTCAGGAGGCTGAGGCAGGAGGATTGTGAGTTCAAAGTCAGCCTCAGCAATTTAGCAGGGCATTAAGCATCTCAGACCCCTGTTTCTAAATAAAGTACAAAAAAGGGTTGTGGATGTGGCTCAGTGGTTAAACACCCCTGGGTTCAATCTCCGGTACCAAAAAGATAAAAATAAAAAATAAATAAAAATGGCTGGAGTTGTAGCTCAGTGGTAAATACTCCTGGATTCAATCGCCAGCACCATAAACAACTTAAAAAAGAGTTTATTCATGGCACAATATAAAGTAAGCTCCTTTATGTCTAGTCTTGATACATAAAAAGATCTTTAAAGATGAATGTGTTTTTGTGTGATAAAAATTAGGCGAACACATATGAAATGTGTGAACACATATGTGATAAAATTTAGTGCTAACATATATGAAATTGTCATGACCTAGCCACTAGGGAAAACAACACTGTTTTCATTATTGGATTTTCTCCGAAGACCTTGGCCCTTAAGAAGCCAAACCAAATCATTGCCTGCACAAAGTAAACTTACCTAAGATGCTTTAGCTGGAGTTGTTGGTGAACTTGTATCCTAACAGCTTAGAATTCCACTCTTGAAGTTCTCGCATTGAAAGGAAATTGGATGTTTATCTTATTGCTAGACCAAGCTTCTTGTGTACAGATACTATGTCTAGCAGTTTTGATTCCCAGCAACTACCAAAATGACTGGCTTTGAATTTGGATTTATTTGAAAGGCAACTGAAATAATGTGGAAGTAGATTTCCTGAGTCTTCAAACTTTTTATGAAAACTTGTCAGTCTGAAAAGATAGGTTTGAATAAGGATAGAAAATTTAGAAAATTTACTATGAATGTTATGGATAGGTTGTACTTGGACTTGATTCCTTTTTTGGGTACCAGGGATTAAACTCACGGGCACTTGACCACTGAGCCACATCCCCAGCCCTATGTTATATTTTAGTTAGAGACAGTGTCACTGAGTTGCTTAGTGCCTTGCTAAATTTGTGAGGCTGGCTTTGAACTCAGAATCCTCCTACCTCAGCCTCCCAAGCTGCTGGGATTACAGGAGTGTGCCACCATGCCCAGATGGATCTGATTCTTTTATTTGATACCCAACTGTGTAGGACTATTAAAAGAAATACCATTCTCACATAGGAGAATTTCCACCATCATTCATTTTGCAGGAACTTCCGCCAATACCACACATTGGAATATTGTTCAACTGTGAAAAAGGAATGAAGTAACAATACGTGCTATGATATAGATGACATCATTTGGAACATGATGCCAAGTGCAAGAAGCCACATACCAAAATAAATAAATAAATAAATAAATAAACCCCACCTATTATATGACTCCATTTAGATGATGTGTCCAGAATGGGCAAATCTCTAGACAGATAGCACATTAGTGGTTATCAACGGCTGGGAGTTGGGAGGAAAGGGGAAAGACTGCTTAATGGATGTGAGGTTTTCTTTTGGGGTGTTACAAATGTTCTGGAAAAAATATTAGTGGTAGTTGCACAACATTATGAATGTACTTAATGCCTATGAATTTATACTTTAAAAGGGTAACTTCCACTATGTATATTTTACCACAACTTAAAAAAAAAAAAAACAGCTTCTGTAGACAGCTGTTCTATTAAAAAGAAAGACTAATTTTCTAATTTTCATGAAGTGTAATTTCTCTAGGTTCCTATATTATCAAGCAGCACAGGCAATTTTGGAAGCCTAAGTGTTTCTGGTTTAAAAGATTCAAAATATTTTTATATGGAATGACAATGGGTTATTAAAGTAAACCAAAGGAGCTGGGGTGTAGTTCAGTGGTAGAGTGTGTACTCAGCATGCATAAGGCCCTTGGTTCAATTCCGAATACCCCAAAAAAAAAGTTCTTTGTTTTTCTTTTTTTAAATGAGTTAGGATATGTTGTAAGCACATCTAACTTTTGAAATTACTGCTCTTATCTGAGTATGTGCCTCCATATCACTGTCATAAATCAGGCAGTGGTAACTGGGCACTGTGGAGCACACCTTTAATCCCAGTGACTAAATGTGAGGCAGAGGTGGGAGGATCACAAGTTCAAGGTCAGCCTCAGGAACTCAGCAAGACTGTGTCTCAAAATGAAAAAATAGAAAGGGCTGGAGATGTAGCTCAGTGGCAGAGCACCCCTGGGCTCAATCTTCAGTACCAAAATTAATTAATTAAAAAATAGGCAATGGGAGGCCATTGGCTCTGACTTGATGTGGCCCTTCCTAGGGTGGTACTATGGCCAGTCAGCAAGTTGGAAATTCTAGGAGGTCTGCTCACTTCCTGTTCTCCTGGTTTTTGAATTTGTTTTCTTTTTCATAAAAAATACTTTATTTGGATACATGCAAAATCAACCCTCAGACCTTCATAATCTCAGAGGCCCCCCATGGAGGGTTCAATAAAGTTTTTGAGTTTTGTCAAGAATAGTGACCACATGTGGCCAGGGTTAGTGGTTTGTGGCCTTTGCTTGCAAAACTTTTTCTTTCCATGATACCTCTGAAAAGTTCTTAATTTTCCATGACACACCAGTGTTGAGGATTGAGGTTAAGTTGGGTGGACAGGCAGACCGCTTCAAGCTGTATGCTCCTGTGGTAATACATGGTTGAGTTGAGGACAGTCACGGAGAAAGCCATGTAGATGGAGAGGTGAAATGAAGGAAATTCAGAAGATGAGAGAGAATATTTAGCTGATTATTGAGGGTGTGGCTTAGTGGTAGAATATTTAGCTAGCATTCGTGATGCCCAGGGTTCAGTCCCTAATGCTGCAAAAAAAAAAAAGAAAAAGAAAAGGAAAAACAGAAGAGGGCTGGGGTTATGGCGCAGTGGTAGCGTGCTCGCCTAGCACGCGGGAGGCACTGGGTTCGATCCTCAGCACCACATAAAAATAAAATAAAGATATTGTGTCCACCTACAATGAAAAAATAAATATTTAAAAAAAAAAACAGAAGAGAAGGGGAGAAGAGTAGCACTAAAAGGAAAGAAAATAAATCCTCCAAGAATGCCCCCACATTCCTATAGGGACTCTGTTTTCCTTTATGTGATCACTTGTCTTAGTCTTAATACTAAAGGGACCAACAGTGACCGATTTCTAGAAGATTTTCTGAATCAGTTTTAAATGTGAAAAATATGTTTGGATTGGGCATTGTGGATGGCTAGATCTGAAACAGAAAGCTAGAAAAGATCCATACTTCAAAATCATTCTCATAAAGTGTTGCCAAGGATATGGAGAATAGGAATCCCTTGTTCACTGTTGGGAATGTGGATTAGTATAATCAAGATGGAAAACCTTATGGAAGTTCCTCAAGAAACTAAAAATAAGGACTTAGGATATAGCTCAGTGGTAGAGTGCTTGCCTAGCAAAGCCCTGGGTTCAGTACCCAGCATTACATACAAAAAAATTAGAGAAATACCATAGTCTCATGTTCCAGCAACTCTCCTGCTGGATATATGTTCAAAGGAATTGAAATCACTGTGTTGAAGATATACAGGCACTCCTATGTTCATTGCAGCATTATTTACAACAGCCACGATATGAAATCAACCTAAGTTTCCATCAGTGGATGAGTGGATAAAGAAAATGTGGTATATATACACAACAAAACACTATTAAGCCTTAAAAATGAAGGAGCCGGTGGCAGGGGCGCACGCTTGAGGCGCTGAGACAGGAGGATCATGAGTTCAAAGCCAGCCTCAGCAACGGCGAGGCGCTAAGCAACTCAGTGAGACCCTGTCTCTACCTAAAACACAAAACAGGGCTGGGGATGTGGCTCAGTGGTCGAGTACCCCTGAGTTCAATCCCTGGTTCCCCACCCCACAAAAAAAGAAGTAAATCCTGTCATTCATGACAACAGGCATGAACTTGGAAGTTGTGATTGTAGGTGAAATAAGCCAGGCATAAAAAGACAAATACTGCATGATCTCAGTTGGATGTGGAACCTAAAAGAGTTAAACTTACAGAAGTGGAGAGTTGAATGGTGGTTACTAGAGACTGGGTGAGTAAGAATGAGGAGATGTTGGTCAAAGTGTACTCCCCAAAAAACAAGTTTCACTTAGGAGGAATGAATCTTCACTTGACAAGATCTAGTCTGCAACAGTTAATGATAAGTGTATTTCAAAGTTGCTAAAAGAGTAGACTTTAAATGTTGTCACTACAAAAAAAGAGGTATGAGGCAATGGATATGTTAATTAACTTGCTATAATCATTTCACAATTATGTATGTGTATCAAAGCATTACAATTATATCCCACAAATATATGCAACTATTGGTAAATTAAAAATAAAAATCTAAAAATACATATTTTCTGTTCTTTCAAAAAAAATTTTTTTTAAATAGTGCTTTCATTTAGAGAGTCATTTAGGCAAGAAGTTATAAATCCCAATTCCAGGCATGTGGAGAAACAGAGACACACAGACCAATTATATGCCAGTGAAGTGTGGAGCTCCCTCTGTAACTTGAAGTATACATGCCACCTCGACAAGGTCTTGCTTGTTAGCCCCAACTGTTTGCTGACACATGGAACCGTGGACCCCAGGATGCCAGATCAGCTGCTGTGGCTTCCCCTTCTTGCTTCTTCATCCTACCTTTTTTCTCTTCCCTCCTTCTTTCTCTTCCTTCCTTCGTTTTCGTTTTCTCACTGAGTTGCTTAGCACCTTGTTGTTGCTGAGGCTGGCTTTGAACTCACAATTCTCCTGACTCAGCCTCCCAAAGTTCTGGAATTACAGGCGTGCACCACCGTGCCTGGCTTTTTTTTTTTTTTTTAATTTTTGAGATAGGGCCTTGCTAAGTTGCTGAGGCTGGCCTCGAATTTGTAATCCTCCTACCTCGGCTTCCCAAGTAACTGGGATTACAGGCATGTGACACCTAGCTACTTTACTTTTTTTGTTGTTTTGGAGAGAGGGATATTGGGGATTGAACTCAGGGGCACTCGACCACTAAGCCACATCCTCAGCCCTATTTCGTATTTTATTTAGAGACAGGGTCTCACTGAGTTGCTTAGCATCTCTCTAAATTGTTGAAGCTGAGTTTGAACTCGTAATCCTCCTGCCTCAGCCTCCCAAGCTGCTGGGATTGTAGGCATACACCACTGTGCCAGCAGTTTACATTATTTTTAACTGACAAATAATAATTATATATTTATTGTGTAAAGTGTAATGTTTTTAATGTATACATTGTACCATGATCAAACCAGGCTAATTAACATATCTTTTATCATTTCTTTGTAGTGAGAACATTTAGAATCCTTTTAGCTATTTGAAAATATACAATACATTATTGTTAACTATGGTCACTGTGCTGTGCAGTAGAACACTAGAATTTACTCCTGTTCTGTAACTGTTACTTTGTACCCATTGACCTACATCTTCTCTTTCTCTGCCTACCCTAGAGCTTTAAAAGAATTTTTTCCCCCTGGGACTGATGATTGAATTCAGGGGCCCTTTACTACTGAGCTGCGTCCCCAGCTCTTTTTCAAAATTTTAGGGCCTTGCTAAATTGCCAAGGCTGACTTTGAAATTGTGATCCTCCTGCCTGAACTTCCTGAGTTGCTGCACACCTGACTTGGTTTTTTAATATCAAGGTTAAGCTGACTTTTTTTTTTTTTTTTTTTGGTACTGGGGATTGAACTCAGGGGTGCTCGACCACTGAGCCACATCCCCAGCCCTATTTTGTGTTTTATGTAGAGACAGGGTCTCACTGAGTTGCTTAGCACCTCGCCGTTGCTGAGGCTGGCTTTGCACTCACGATTCTCCTGTCTCAGCCTCCCTAAGTGCTGGGATTACAGGCTTGAGCCACCACGCCCGGCTTAAGCTGACATTTTTTTACCAAAGAACCCAAACTAAGATGCTACAGGAGTGGAAGCATGGTAGCAGAAGGGAGACTGATCCACAGATGGGGTGGTCCTGCAACTGAGAGTTGTTCCTGTCCTATAACAGGAGCAGCAGTCTGTGGGAAGTCTGCTGTCAGTCCTTGCAGGGATGTGAGCTTGTTTGTTCCCAGTTGGGATCTGCATTTTACCTTCCCCACTGCTGGCCTAATGTCTGTCTCCACCATACCTGCTTCCTCTGATCTGAATTAGCAGAATTTATAGCAAAGTTTGGAAAAAGTGGAAAGGGGTTGAAGGGAATGAGATCCAATTGTGAAATGATAAATCAAGGCATCTTTCACTTTTGGAGTCTTTACATGAGAGGCTTTAAGAAGTATGAACATGTGGAGATTTTGTGGTTTTTTGTTTGGATTTAGTGGGGTTTTTTTTGTTTTGTTTTGTTTTTATGGGTTTTTTTTGGGGGGGGGTGTCATTCTGTAAGAAAGTAAACATAGTGATCCGTTTGGTTATTTAAATAGACATAGCTTTATCATGGCTCCATCATGGCTGTTTTATAACTAATTGTAGAGAGAATACCTTTCATCTGATTTTACTGTCACTAGGTAAACTGAGCCTTATTCATCATTCCAAAGGCTCAGTAAAACTTGGAGCTGTTGAGGATACCCTGGGAAACACTGTGCTCAGATTTCTAAAGCCTCCCATAGAAGAATCGCATCTCCAGTTTTTCTTTCTGGGTGTGCTAGGCCCTTGCACATATTAGGCAAGTGCTGTACTCCTAAGTCACATCTCAGTCCCTTTACTATCTCTTGAACTGGAGCAGAATTGTTCCTGGGTTTTGTGATGCATATTGTCTTCAGGCATCTGTACTACTTTCTCAGAAATCTCCATCCCTGAGAATATCATGCTAAGCAAAATAAGCCAATCCCAAAAAACCAGGGGCCAAATGTTTTCTTTAATAAGTGGATACTAATCCATAAAAGTGGGGACATGGGATGAGTAGAGGAACTTTGGATGGGGGATAGGGGAGAGGGGGTGTGGGGGTAGGAAAGATGATGGAATGAGACAGACATCATTACCCTAGGTACATGTATGATTGCATGAATGGTGTGACGACTTCATGTACCACCAGAGAAGTGAAAAACTGTTTTGTGTACAAATGAATCGAAAAGCTTTCTGCTGTCATGTATAACATATGAGAACTAATAAAAATATATAAAAAATAAAAATATATAAAAAAAAGCAAAAAAGAAATCTCCATCCCTCACCCACAGCTGTCCTTGCCACACACTTGCAACCCCACATTTGCACCTTTTATCTGCAAATCTGTCTCTTGATTGCCCTGTCATTTCCTAGCACTCAACATGTATAAACTGAATCTATTATTTTCAGTTTATCACCCAGCTACCATAAAGACATGTACCACACACACTTGAAACCAAAACAGAAAGCCAGGCCCACTCTAGTATTTGTGCCGGGCACCACCATTCTCCAGCAGCTCAGTTTCTTTCACAGTTGAACTCTTCCTCCAGTGCCTTCTGCTCCTCATGTCACAGCATTTCTTACACACTTGGGTTCCCCTTTACATTCTGTCATTATTCTCACAGGGGCTGAATTGCTAATGATTATACCTTCCTGAATGGCCTCAGTCTCATTTTTCCCTATACATCTTAGATACAGCCATCCATATGATCTCTTTGAAAGATAGCCTGTCCCCAGAACACAGATGCACCCACAAACCTCAGCTCCAGATGTAAGGCTCCCAGTGGTCTGTCTTTTGTACTGTCTTCCTCCCTGTTCCTGTACCCTCTCTAGAACCTACCACTTCAGCCAAACCAGTTATTTTCACTCCTCCAAACCTAGCTTGACTACTTCCATTTCTCAACATTTGCTCACACTGGTGGCTTTCCGTGTTGCAGACCTGTTCAATGTCAGATCTTCCTTTAAGTGTTGCATCCTGTTTTTCTTGTGCTGATCATGTGTTTTTACTCTTCAATTTATTAAAGATATGTGAATATAGTATCTTTTGGGGGAAGGAGCCATGTCTCTGTCTCTGCATTTATTGAGGCAGATACAGAAGCAAGTGAGACTGGTAGGAACATCCAACCAGAGCACTTCCCTCCTGCCAGGGTCAACCCCAGGGGACTGTTGCCAGGTGTAAGTGTGGGTCCAATGGTGCAGGCTCTTCTGCTTTTTTCAAGGAAAGACAGAGACCTCAAGTTCCATGTGCAATTGCTTACATTTTAGTCTTCATATACTTCAAAAGCAGTGACCACCAGACGAACATAGTCCCTTAAAATTATAATTGCAAGGCCATTTCATGTGCAACATGGCTATGAAATAGTAATATTCTCAGTGTGAAAGTCTAAAATAGAGTAAAAATTCTACTTTCAGAAGAAGTTTGGGATGTGTAAGAATAGATTTCTTAGAAATTGGGACTTGAACATTAAGCCTATGAACCTGGGATTTAG
This sequence comes from Geosciurus inauris, assembly GCA_004024805.1. Classification (NCBI taxonomy): domain Eukaryota; kingdom Metazoa; phylum Chordata; class Mammalia; order Rodentia; family Sciuridae; genus Geosciurus; species Geosciurus inauris. The sequence goes on along the minus strand of PVHX01024784.1, from coordinate 1,619 downwards.
ACAATGGGAGAAAAAGATGATAGTTTTTATCATTGTTTTCCTTTCACAGATGAATTGAGCAATATGAGATTCCTGCTAATTACCATAGCCAGATGCCTTTAATAGCTTGTTTTCATTTTACAAAAATGTTCAATGGAATGAATTTTGAAGTGGAATTTTACCAGACTGACATTAAAGGGCAAGTCTGCTTGGTATGGCTATTAAATGTTGAGACAGTCTGTATATTGGGGGAAAATCACAGGCCTTTCCTAGCTGAGTGAATGAGAGAAGGTCACAGGAGGGAACGAAGTGTCTATCCCCTTTGATAGGCTGAGAAAACAAGAGTAGCTGGCCCTAGCAGGTGTTCAGAGAATTCCCACACAGGTGCAGATTCCAAATGAATGATTATTTATTCCATTTGGGCTTCTGTGACATAGTCATCTTTCATCTCCTCATTACACTTTTACTGATGCCTTCAGCAATGCTGTGCTACAGGGAAGAATCCCAAAGTCCAGCAACCTGAGAGTCCCACCTTCAAGTTTCATAAAGACAGTGGAAGAGAGGAAGAAGCATCACAACCACAGTGGGCAATGGATTAGTGTTGCTTAGTTCTTAAATGACCAATTTAAGACTCAAATTATAGTAATAAGAGTAAGCAGTTGCCATGGAGCTTGCAAAGGCTACAAAACACCTCTTGTGGTCCTTATAGCAGTTCTGTGAGCAAGTTTGTTTTGTCTATGTGTGGTGAGAAGAACCAGGCACATTCCTAGCTCTTAGAGCAGCCTTTTCTGAATATAGGCCATTAGACTATGTTAGGAATTTGGAATGAGGGTATCCTTTTCTACTTTGTTTAATTAACTTCCTGTAAGTTTTCTTGCTTTGTTTTTGGAAGCTCCTTGATTAATATTAATCATGGATGTGCAGAGAGAGAATTCAAAACACTTCATTTATTCACCTGTGCAATGGGTGCCAAATGTGTATTTAGAAGTACAGTGTCAACTTCTGAGATGTATGAGATAGTTCTAGTCTCAGGAAACCAAAGTCTTGCATGTGGTTTTCTGGCTTTGGTACTCACAAGCCTCACCTGGTGTGCTTTTTGAGATGCAGACATCTGGGTCCCACACGCAGAAAAATCAGTTCAGTGGGTCTTGGGCCTTGGAGTCTGACGATTTTAACACCTTCAGATGATCCCGAAATAGGTGGTCCTTGGAAACTCTTATCTAAAAAGCTGTGCTCTCCTAGAAGAAGAGAAAAGACAGTAGACAAATGCAACTGCAAAAATAGAGTGGCCGCACTAAGGGCTATTTGAATGATCCATCCAAAGTGCTTCAGGAGTTCAAGGTCGAAAGTGTTCATTTCTAGCCACCATGACTGGAAAGCATTTGAGTTAGTGAAGGAAAAAAACAAGGTGGGCTTTTGGTAGTTTGAAATAGTGAAGAATTGGCACCAAAACAGACATGTAGACCAATGGTACAGAATAGAAGACACAGAGAGTAAAGCATATAAATACAACTATCTCATACTAGACAAAGGTGCCAAAAACATTCATTGGAGAAAAGATAGCCTCTTCAACAAATGGTGCTGGGAAAACTGGAAATCCATTTGCAGCAAAATGAAGCTTAACCTCTATCTCTCACCAT
>PVHX01024783.1:0-23452 GCA_004024805.1 Geosciurus inauris | reverse complement strand
AGGAAGTGCACAGCATTGGCTGGCGGCAACGTCACCGTGCATGCTTGGCTCGTGAGCATTGCCTGCTCTGATACACGCCTGTATTCTGCTCATGCTTTCCCCTCGTGCTTGATAATGCTATTCCTGCTTATTGGTTGTAACTCTGCTCGGTAATACTTCCTGCTGTGTGTAAGGTATATAGAAGGAGGCTGGGGGGAGGGAGAGAACAAAGAGAACCAAGGAAGGCAAGAAGAGCGCTCAACAAAATAAAGATTGCTTTCTGAGAACAACGGTGTGATTATTGTCTCCTGCCGGCGGGCGACGATAGATGGTGACAATAATAATAATAGTAATAATGCCCATCCTTATAGAAGTATCTTCATGTGTCAGATTTTGTTGTTGTTGTTTTGTTTTACAAATTATCTCCATAATTACTGAAACAACACTGTAGATATATGCTCTTTTATTCATATTTTGCTTATCTGGAAGCTGATGTTCAAAAGGATATATAACTTGCCTAGTGTCACACAGCTGGCAAATGAAATAGCTGGTCCTTGAGCACAGGCTTGTCAGAAGCTGCAGAACTTGCTATCAGTCATTAGGTTATTCTGTCTTGCTTTAAAGCATATAAATGTGTTTTCACAGAGAAATAAAAAGTTGAAGCTACAATTTTAGTAGCAGACAGTATAGGGTCCTCTTAAGAAGAGGAGAAAGAAAGAAAGGGGGGCTAAGGATATAGCTTAGTTGGTAGAGTGCTTGCCTTGCATGCACAGGGCCCTGGGTTCAATCCCTAGTGCCACCAAAAAGGTTGGGGTGGAGGGGAGAAGGAAGAAAGGAAAGGAAAGCAAGTTGCCATTCTTTCCAGGTTTAGTTTCAGTTCAGACTTCAGGTTCAAACCTGTGACAGGCCAGGTTTCAGAGGAGTGCCCAATCCTACCAGACAAGGCAGAGAGCTTGGGCCTACCAGAAAGTTTCTCATCATTGTGAAAAATAGAAATGCACTTTCCTCATCATATCTTGTAGTCAGATGAAATGGAAGTTAGGGCAACCTGTGGAAGCTTCTGGAAAAGGAAGGATGTAGCTATGTGATTATTCAAAACTTAGTAATTTCCTGAAGATTTCTCTCCTCACTTTTTAAAAAGAGAAATTTAAGTTTGTGGTTTCCACCAACTTCTATGGAGGACTTTGTAAAAATAAGTTAATATGTTAACTTAATATTTTCATGTAGCAAAGGCTTTTTTATCTTTATTTTTAAAAGTTATTTATTTTTATTTATTTACTTTACAATCGAATGCATTTTGAAATACTATACACATATGGAGCATAACTTGAGGTATGTATGGTTTTTTTTATCTAACTGAAACCTGCAGAAGTTATGGTAGCCATGAAAATTTGATAAATGAAGCTTAATCAAAGTTTTCCCCTTATGGAATATTTCTTTTTGCAATGAATTTCAAAAGTATACTGCCAAGTCCATTAATTTTTGTGCCTTTAACACAAGATAAATTAACTTCGAGTCTGGTTTACTTACTGTGTTTAGTACAAATTGTGCAAAATGTTGTTTGAGCAAGAGTAGATAGGTTGGATACTAATTATTTCATTCAACAAAAATGTGTCATGCACCTATAATACACAAAGAATGTACTAGACAAATAATTGTAAAGCCTAGGAATCACTGAACACAAAATTACTTGCATTTTTCTTCCTCTGGTCAAATCTCTAAATATGTTTACACGAGGAAAGTATAGAAGTATGACTCTAAACTGGCTTTTCAAGCTCTCATTCTCATTATTTACAGTCCAGAGAGAGCTAATAGGAACAAAAAATATTTTTAAAGGGTGAATTTACTTTTCCTGTGAAACCAGGCTAGGTCCCACTGACGAGAATTTTTGGTGTAAACATAGTTTCATAATGTTTAAAGCTAGAATAAAACACACTTACAGTGTTTGAGTAGAAAGGGTTGGGTGCATGAGAGGGAAGAATGAAGAATCTCTGGAAGGTTCTGGGAAAGGACTTGATTTCTTAGTCTTCACTTCTCTCCCTGCTGCCCATTTCTTCTTCAGGCCAGGCATGCCAAAACAGAGGTCTTGCTGGCCCTGCTGTGTCTTCCAGCCATCTCCTGGAATGCACATGCTCAGAGCTGAGGAGTTCAGTTTCTCTTAAGAGAAACAGTTGCTTCAAAGGACATCTGTGATTCTTAATAGACTTTTTTCCCCAATTAACTATATTGCCTTCTGAAATTCTTTACCCAAACATCAGACCAAATAAAACTAGTAGTATTTTTTCCCAGTAACCTCCATCTCTGAGTACAGTAAATTCTTATATATAACCATATTTTGTTTTGAGGGTTTTAATGAATTTCTTAGCATCTGCATTTATATTTTCAGCTCTTTTCTCTATTGATTATAAACTTTAGCTATTGTTGTGATTGCAATTGAAAGAGTCCGACTAAATTCCTAATTTCTAAATTCTTTAATTAATTTAATGTGTTTGCATAGATCTGCTTTCTGCTTTTAAGCTACTTTCCATTTACCAGATCTTCCCATAGTATAGAAGAATCTAAATCTATTTCCCTGGCCTCTTACAGGAAGTCATACACAAGTAACTGTTTAGTAAATGTTGGTGGTTACCTGAATTTAAGAGTCTATTACTAGCGGCTGGGGAGCAGCTCTTTCCTATTTCTAGATGAGGAAACTGGCTTGAATGGCAGGGGTGATTTAGGTTAATATAGGCAACAGCTTAAATTTTTTAGATTTGGACAGAGGGAGACTATGGAGTCTTCTTTGAAGGCCACTGAAGAAGGAAGAAGTAATCTTTTTTTTTTTTTTTTTTTTTTTGGTACCGGGGATTGAACTCAGGGGCACTCTACCACTGAGCCACATCCCCAGCCCTATTTTGTATTTTATGTAGAGACAGGGTCTCACTGAGTTGCTTAGGGAAGAAGTAATCTTGATAAATAACTTGGGAGAGGCAAGAACTGATGCTCAGCTAGGTGAGTCAGCCAGTGATTTACTGCTATGAGTGAACGTGAGTTCATGCTTGGACAGTAAAATCATTTCCCTGTAAAAATAGCAACCATTTATAATAATAGCAACCATTGAGTACAGATCACTTTATGACTTCCTCACCCACATCTTACAATAATCCTTCAAGATAGAAATTATTATCCTCATTAAAAACAAATAAATAAAGCCGGGCGCGGTGGCTCAAGCCTGTAATCCCAGCACTTAGGGAGGCTGAGACAGGAGAATAGTGAGTTCAAAGCCAGCCTCAGCAAAGGCGAGGCACTAAGCAACTCAGTGAGACCCTGTCTCTACATAAAACACAAAATAGGGCTGAGGATATTGCTCAGTGGTCGAGTGCCCCTGAGTTCAATCCCTAGTACCAAAACAAAAAAAACAAAACAAAAAAAAAAACAAAGAAAACAAATAAATAAAGGAGGGCCAGGAGCAGTGGCACATACCTGATACCTGGAATCCCAGCAGCTTAGGAGGCTGAGGCATGAGGATAGTGAGTTCAAAGCCAGCCTCAGCAAAAGCAAGGCGCTAAGCAACTAGGTGAGACCCTGTCTCTAAATAAAATACAAAATAGGGCTAGATATGTGGCTCAAGGGTAGAGTGCCCCTGAGTTCAATCCCCAGTACCCCGCTCCCCGCCAAAAAAGAAAGAAACTGAGACTTAATGGGTTAAATAATTTGCCCAGAATCATGGTCGGAGGTAGTAGAACTGAGACTGAAAGAAATGCTGCTCTCCTCTGAATCAAAAGACTGTGCTCCTAGTCATTACTGGGTACAAAATCATTTGGGGAAGGATCCAGTATCATTGAGGATGCCAGCAGGGAGCTCTGGATCCATGAGGAGAATTCAGCATTAAAATTTGTAGGCTCAGAAATCAGAAAAACAACTTATATCAACTAACCAGAATTCAGAAACTTACTTGAGTCGTGGTTTTCTGCGCAGTTGAAGTTTACAAAATGCTTTTTGACTGACTCCTAAAACCTAAAGAAGTGATTTTAGGATATTGTGCCAGTCAGTTTTTTGTAACTAAGATTGAAACAGCTGATACAAACAACTTAAAGGAGGAAAGGTTTATTTTGGGCTATTTTGGACATTTGAGACCATGGCCAACTGGCTTCATTGCTTTGAGGCTAAGGTGAGGCAGAACGTTGTGGGAGAGGACAGCTGCTCACTTCCTGGTAGCTAGGAAGTAGGGGGGTGAGTTGCGTGGGACAAAGTATAATAGTTCCCAAGGGTACTTCCCCAGTGACCTACTTACTCCAACTAGGCACCCTCTGCCTGCAGTTTCTACCACCTCCCACTAATGTCATTAAATTATTTAATCCAACTGTGGGTTGATCTACCAATGAGGTCGAAACTCTCACAATCCTATCATATCCAGAAAGTCCCACCTCTGGACATTGATGCATTGTGAACCAAGCCTTTGAGGGACATATCAGATCCAAACCATAACAGATACAGAGGACAGCCCAGTGCAATTCATGACTAGAACTTATTGAATAGTGTCAGGATTTAAAACCTGTGATTTGCCATGTACCAACTTGTACACATCACTTTCCAAGTATTTTGCTATGATTTTTTAAATGTAGGATCTGGGGCTGGGATTGTGGCTCAGTGGTAGAGTTCTTGCCCAGCACATATGAGGCATTGGATTTGGTCCTCAGTACCACATTAAAAATAAAAAAATATAATAAAGGTATTGTGTCCACCTACAACTAAAAAAAAAATTTAAATGTAGGATCTGGTGATTTTATTACTTCTTTCAAATAGGAAATTAATAACATCTTGTTTATGGTTTTTAGAAGATACTTTGGGTCTATTAGATAAAATAATGTGGCTATTTTTTTTTCTTTTCTGTAGAAATATTTCTAACCTGATGTAGGAATTAAAAGAGAATCAGATAAGGTTGACTGAATATACTCTGTGTTAACTTTTATTCCTTGTCTTTCTGTGTTTTGTTATACATGTTCCTATTCTGACTTATTTAGAAATTTTTGTTATTGTTCCTTTATAGCTATACATAGCATTAGGATTCAATTTGACATAATTTAAAAAGTGTGGAATATAATTTGCTCTAATTCAGTCCCCAGTATTACCCCTTTCTCTCCCCTCCTCTGCCCCCTGTTCCCTTCCCTCTACTCTGATATGCAGAAGCTAGTTCAAAATAAGGGGATGGAGAGAGAAAGGGAAAAGGAGGGAGGATTATATCAAAATAGAAGGAAGACCAGTAGACTAGATGAAGGGGATTGAGGGGAAGGAAAAGGGACAAGATAAGGGAAGAACAGAGGAATGAATCTGACCTAACTTTCCTACATACATATATGAATATGTAACCAAAAGCTGGGTCCCTGTCCCAATGACAATCAATGCCAATTTTTAAAAAAATTTTTTTAGATGTTGATGGACCTTTATTTTATTCACTTATTTATATGTGGTGCTGAGAATCTAACCGAGTGCCTCACACATGCTAGGCAAGCGCTCTACCACTGAGCCACAACCCCAGCCCCAATCAATGCCAATTTAACAATGAGGACACAGTTTTGAGAAAAAGGGCAAAAAAAAAGGTTTATTGCTTTGCTAGCAAAGGAAAAACACAAGGGACTCCTGTCCCAAATCTGTGATTCTCCTGATGGGAGGGGGAGGTTTAAAGAAACTCCTCAAGGGTTACATTTCAGTAGAGGGTCCCAGGGCACCCTGATGGTGTGTTAGGATTCACTTGTTAATTTGGGAGATATTCACTTCCCAGATCCTCAGCAGGCATCTCTTTCCTGTAGTGGGTATGTTCCAGGGCAGTTAACTAGAGGAAAAAAAGATAACATTGTCTCCCTAATCTTGTTAGAGAGGAAGAGAGGGGAGAAGAGAGAAAAACCATTTAAACAAACAAACAAACCTTAGAGCAATAAGGACTATATTCAGAAGGTAAATATAGTTACATTTCCCCACTGTCAATTTCTACCTTCCATTTCTATGGAAAAGTGGGTGAAGACATCTTCAAGTTATTTGCTGCTGAGAGAGGGTGAAGTTGGGGGAAAGTGACCCAAAGTCCTTGCTTTTTTTCAAGAGGGGTATAGGCAATTAAGGGTATTTGGCACCACAGCAGTCCAAAGATCTATAGTGGCAGTCAGCAGGTGACTGAACAAGGTATACATAGGGCAAGGTTTATGCTAGGGCAACACTAAACAAAACAGCAAAAGCATTACTTTTGTGGTAAACAATTAATTTGAAAACAATTAGTATTTCAGCCAGTCTCTGAAATGCAAGACAAGCTTATGTCTCTAGAGTCCTTTGTGATAGTTAAATATTAGGCACTCTCATAAGTACCCTTCCTTTACAGCCTCCAGCTTTACTTACTTTTGGTAGGGCTGACACAAATGTACATCTTAAGTTGCATTAAAAAAAACACCATTGTGTTGCCTTTTAAATGTCCATGTAGGACTGTGCTCAGGCTATACGCTCCTGCCAAGTGTTTAAGGCCAAGTTGGTCAAAACTGACATTGTTCCTATCTATTCTTAAGAGTCAGCTGAGATTCCTCAGAGATCACTCTTGGGGACATGTGTGAAGCTTTCTGGTTTCTTTAGGTTTCCTCTATCAGTGCCATGTGCCAGGATGGGTCAGGTCAGGGTCTTGATGACCACACATGTGGCTTCTCTTGGAAGCTTCAGGCATTTCATTCTCTAGTGATCCTCCCCTTTGCAGAATTATGCACTACCAGTTGGTTTTCTCTTCTCTAGGCTCCCCTCAATCTCCCTGATTGGAAGATCATGTGACTCACCAGAGTTTCAGAGCCCTTAGAGGGGTCCCAACATTCTCTGAGTGCTGGCTGACCTTAAAGGGCAAGGGCCAAATATTGGTTGATTTTTTTCCTTGACCCTTTTACTTCCATGACTTTGGTCTCCAAGTTTTTTGGTTTCAAACACCCAGCAAGCCAGCTTCACCAGTCTTAAAGAGGGAGTCACAGGTTATAACTTCAACATCTATAATTTTACCTCCTTTCATTTAGTTGGGGTTAGTATTAGTACTGGAAGTCAGTATTATATACTATTTGTCCTGTAGGTGATGGTTTATTATCTCAAATTAACCTGAGTTAGTTTTTGTTGTTATTGTTTTGTTTTGCTTTTAGAAGTAGTACCTCTGCAAAACACTAACAGGCAACAATTATAAAGTTTACAAGGAGCTGGGCGCGGTGGTGCACACCTGTAATCTCAGCACTTTGGGAGGCTGAGACAGGAGAATCATGGGTTCAAAGCCAGCCTCAGCAATGGCGAGGTACTAAGCAACTCAGTGAGACCCTGTCTCTGAAATAAAAACACAAAACAGGGCTGAGGATGTGGTTCACTGGTTGAGTACCCCTGAGTTCAATCCCTGGTACCAAAAAAATAAAAAATAATAAAGTTTAAAAGGAAAATACAAAATGAAATTAACAGAGCAAAAACATTCAATTTGTGTAATAGCTATGAAACAAAAATAAATAACTTTTATAATCTTGAACCTTTACTTAGTTATATATTATATCCCCTGTTTAAGATCCTAGTAATCTTTACAACAAAAATCAATCTTTTGAACACAACTTTAAATGAATTGAATTCTAGCCTATTTTGGAGCCATTCAAACATGAAGTAAAGTGGGAGGCAGAGCCTTATCTCAGATAAGGTGGGACTTTTCACAAATAACCTAATACATCACTACATCTGAACTATGAATCAAAGAAAAACTTAGAGAGCTTTTAACTCTTTTTTGTGGGAAAGTGATAAAATGTTTTCATGTTTTACAATACCCACCTTTAAACAGATCAAGTGCTCATTATCTTTTAAAAATACATTTAAATTTCTACTCCAGTGTGAAAAGCAACATAAAATTGTACATACATCCTATTGATAACAGGTTCTGTTATAGAACATTAAATGACATAAATAAATCTTCAATTAAATTTGCTATTTCTTTACATTTAAAATTAACATTTCAGACAACTTTAGTTTGGAGAAAATTAGCTTGGTAAAGTGCTTTTCCAAGCTTCTTAAAAACTCATATACTACAAGAACATGAGTATACTTAATACACAAAAAACTAATAGCATCACCATTAAACAGATACCCTTATATTAACTAGGTTTAATTTTTCACAGTAAAATTCAGAATTCATAGATCATTACAGGTTTGCAGAGTTTAGCAGTAGTAGCAAAAATCAAAAGATAGCCTTAAATCTCTTATACATTTAGGGAACAGCATTAATGATCAGAACTAGACAGTTTAAAGTAGATAGATATAAGCCAGTTTCTCAAATGGCAGTGTGACCCTTTTATGCCAGATGCAATATATAAAATATAGCACTTATTAGTTAAATATATATGAACTTTCATTTTATAAACTTTTACAGAACATTTAGATAAGGCTCAGACAAACATATTTAGTTTCATGAGTATACATATCTCATCACATATATTCAGGTTATTCATGAAAAATCAAGCCTGGTCAAAATCTGTTTCTCTAACAAAGAAAAATCTTAAAGGTAATGGACATCACACTTTAATATTTTATAGCTCTCAAGCCTTGTACAAATTGTTACTCATCAGTGTGAGGTTTTTATAACAGGAAGAATAGGCAGAATAGGATATTTAGAAAAGCTGACTCAATTTTCATTTTAAACAACTGTCCAGAAGAGAATAAATTCCCAGAATCCCCATTAATGTCTTTCTCTCAAGGGGGCAAGTTATTTCTTCCTAAAATAAAATCTTGGTTAAGATAACATTGATCACTGGGCGTGGTGGCGCAAGCCTGTAATTCCAGCACTTAGTGAAGCTAAGACAGGAGAATTGAGAGTTCAAAGCCAGCCTCAGCAACAGCGAGACACTAAGCAACTCAGTGAGACCCTGTCTCTACATAAAACACAAAATAGGGCTGAGGATATTGCTCAGTGGTCGAGTGTCCCTAAGTTCAATCTCCAGTACCAAAAAAAAAAAAAAAAGATAACATTGATCACTTTTCTCAGAGTCCCATTGGCCTAAAGGATCTTATTCACTTCTAGGAGACCTCCAGCAGAGCAGGTTCTGTTCTTTTCCTGGAAGATATTTGCAAATGAAGTTGTCACTTTTTGGGTGAGCGTGTTATCTGTACATTTAATTTACATAACAAATGTAATCCCAGGAGAGGGAACAGACAACCTGGCATATTAAAAAAACTGTGCCTTAAATCTTTTTTCCTTCCAGTTTGTTGGAACACAGGTTATTGTTGTCTGACCCTTATTATCATCATAATGCCATCAATTTTAAGTGAGTTCCCCACTGTCAATTGTATCCAGAGATTCTCTTTATATAGTATGTATCTAGGGCAGTCTGTCCAATGAAGGTCCCATTGGCCATACAGAGATTGTTAGGAACCTTTCTCTGCAGAAATCAACAGAGCCAAGACATAGGTGCTTGAATTCATGGAGACTCAGGGAGGACCTTGTATTTTAGCTTTTTGGGCAATAGGTAGGACTGCACCCAGAAGTGTCCTCTGGCCAAAGGCATCCTGTCAAATCTTAAAAAGGGGAGACTATTTTGTCCCCAGATTATAATTTTATTTAATAGTACTGGAAACTATTGCCCATTCCTTGTGACTGGCAGCTTTTATTTTTTTTACCCCCTATTAAGATAGGCTAGTTAATCATCAGACAATGAGTGTAATGGGCCCCAGATAAGGTTTTATCCAAATGTAAAGGCAATCTTGTGAGGTTAAGCATTTCAGTCCACTCCTTTGTCCCCAGAGTGGTAGGAAAATGGAAATGGGGGTGGACCTAAATGGTGGTTACAAAAAATTCAGACTTAATAAGGACTAAAAGCATACAGCCAAATAGAAATTCATGGGCCAAGCCAATAGCCTTTGTACTTTCCCAACATCTGTACAGCATAGATCCCAGCAATTAGTCCCAATGCTTTTAATGTCTGTTCAGCATGGACTTTGATCAGTACCTTTATCCAGAAGCCTTAAGTCCTCAGATCAGTATACTCAAGTATAAAAGCTTTCCGCCAGTTTCTTTCCCACATCATGGAGAGTTTCATCTCTTTTTTTCGCTCTCATTCAAAATTAATTTTATTGTTTTTATTTTTGTCCTCTGCCATCACCCGTGGATTTCATTCTTTAAACCCATGAGACAAGAACCCAGAAAGAAAATCAGTGAGAACTACAGCCCACATATATTTAATTTATCTGCAGAAGTGGCAAACTGAGCCCTATTCTCAAACTCCAATTTTATTCTCATGGGCAAATTGCCTGGAAAGCAGAGTAGAGGCCAGATCCTCTGCCCATTCCTTTATAGAGAAGTCAGCTTTCCTGAGTTGCCTTTTTCTTTTCTTTTTTTCCGCTTTATCCCAGGACTGGTGCCCCTGACCCACAACAGGATGATTTGCAGTTGCCTGGGGCCAGGCTAAGTGGTACTCAAACTATCAGCACTGGGTTGAAGGGAAAAACATTTTTTTTCTTAATCCTCCTTTAGTGTCCTGCCATGCTCACACATTAGAGGCAGACCTTTTTGCATCCAACTTAATTTTTTGACTGTTAAGACTCTTTATTATGTAATTGCATACATGCCTGTATATACAGAATCTTTCACTTATTTTATCTTTGACAGACCAACTCCCAACTGCAAGATTATACAATAATTCAGAAAACCATTCAAAGACCAGATTGTTACAGTAAAACATCATCTTTTTCTTAGACACGCTTACATCTATGGGTGGCCCATTCAGCCAAGATCCTTCCCAAGAAACAATCTATACGATCAACACACTATTGCCCATGTCTTAAAAGGGCCAGAGACAGATACAAACAAAAAACAATGACAGACAAGCAGAGAGGATCCCCAAACCATAGCCGACAGATGGAAACCTTTAAAACAGACAGATCAAATGGGGAAAAAATTTCCCCAACTTCCAAATTCCCACTTAACCGTGACTCCTACACCAGCAATGCCACAGATGTCCCCACACGGTGACCAAATGCTCCCACAAAGGGGAACCAGAAGTGGGAATCAAAAGGTTTCAGTGTGCACACTGGCGGAGCTTACAAGATGGCCAAGGTGTCGCGACTTTACTGAATTCAGTTTTCTTTTTCTCAAAGTAGACCAAGATGGAGCAATACTTATAGTGCAGGAAAGGAAGGCAGGAGTTCCCTGAAGCGAAGGAGCTTTGGCAGCTACTGGGAGTCTCTCAGTCTCTCCCCTTACTTACAAGAATATCTCCTCTGCTTCGGTTTGACCCAAGGCACATTCGCCTGTCCCCTAACTCTCCAGTAGTCAGCTCTCAAAAAGTTTACCTTACATCTTCAGCATGGAAGTGCAATTGCTTGGAGTGCCAGGCCTGTCCAAGAAAGCCAAAGAAGGAGCTGCTCTTGAGTCTTATCTGGGGGTGCCAAAATTTGTAACCGAAATCTCAGTCCCTGTCCCCAATGCCAGTCAACACAATTTAATAATGAGGACACAGTTTTGAGAAAAAGGAAAAAGAAGGTTTATTACTTTGCTAGCAAAGAATTAACACAGGGGACTCCTGTCCCAAATCTGTGACTCTCCTGATCAGGAGGAACAGGGGGTTTTAAAGAAACTCTTCAAAGGTTACATTCCAGTAGGGGGTCTCAGGATGCCCCCACGGTGTGTTAGGACTCACTTGTTAATATGGGAGATATTTACTTCCCAGATCTTCAGCGGGCATCTCCTTCCTCTAGTGGGTGTGTTCAAGGGCAATTAACTAGGGGGAAGAAAAGATAAAACTGTCTCCCTAATCTTATTAGGCACGGGGAGAGGGGAGAAGAGAGAAAAAACATTAAAAAAAAAAAAATAAACCTTAGCACAATGAGGGCTATATTCAGAAGGTAAAGAGACCACTGTTACAAATATTCCACTGTGAATCTCACCATCATGTATATCCACAAGACACTTAAAAAAATAACCTATTCTGACTTTTCAAATATTTGTTTAGGTACAAAATAAATTATAAAAGGACACTCGAGATGTAATTGCATGCGAGATAACTGAATCCATGAAATGGAATAAAGACCTTTTCTTGCACATGTCCTGTGTGGGCAAGGGGAAGGGTTCCCCTCTGGAGGGATGGGCTGGCTAAGAAATAAAAGCTAAGAAAATAGTACTACAAAATAACCACAGGACACAGAAGTAGAGTTTTAGAGCAGGGGGAGAGCCGGGCCAAGCTGACCAGAGGGTGCAGCTTCTAACAAAGATGGAATCCACTTGCTTTATTTATAGTGGTACAGATCAAAGGGGATTGGTAGGTATAAGGTTTCAGTGTGGGAAGAGTCTTGTCTCCAAGCTTGCTTCTTCATGAAAAATAGAATATAGGTGGTAGGCAGGCTGTTTGGCTCTTAATGGTTTATACCCCCTCCAGTATTGCATAGGACCTTTGGGCAGAACTGGGTGGGAGTTCACAATGCATTGGGCCATCTCACCAGCAGGAGGGCCCCTGATACCAGATCTTCCCACTCAATGGTTTCTATGCAGATCTGGGCCATGCACGTTTCACAGGTGGCTTCCTGCAACCTTGTGTAGTTTGATTAATTAAATCAAATAAACTTCCACCCAAATAATTGAAAAAAAAATAATCATCAAGTAAATACTTTAGAAATACTTGTGTTAAAAAGAGAATATGCTAATAATCATCTTGCTTTTGAAAATATTGACAGTGGCCCTGGAAGGGATCTGGAGCATTAAAAGGAATCTCCCTGTGGGAGGCTTGAAGCCAGGACTGCCGAGCAGAAACAGTTTGCTGCCACAAGCCAAGTACTATTCAAGGCATGGAGGGCTGAGAAGTAAGACCCTGATACCCTTGACTTCCACAGACACCTTGGGGGTACTGTGCAGTTTAGAAACCAGTGGTATATGCTTTGTTTAAAAATCTCAATCAAAATTCAACCTTCCCCTGTCTCTCTCTCTAGGATTACTTTTTGTATTGCCATGTTCCATCACTGAAGAACTCAAACAGTCACAGTTCAGTTAACCAATGTCTCTACCACGGATACAATAGAAGTTCATACTCAGACTTAAACTATTGATTCTTTTTCTATATTTCATATCCACAAAACACTTTCCAGCATACAGTCAGTTTCAAAGAGGAGGAATTTTGGTCTGTTCTTTCTTCTGGGTGGGTGGTCTCTTGTTTACCAGTGGAAATGAGGGAAGGGAGATTAAGGAAGAACAAGGCAAGTATTTTGCTTGGCTCCTTTAGTTTCACCCTTTTCCACATAGCAGCCACCAGCCTGGGTCCAGTGCACTGCTCCTCAATAGACAGAAACTTTGGAGCAAAGTATTGCTGTTCTTCACTGTCATAGCCAGTGTTTGCCAGGAACATTTGTGGAAGAATGTAGTTAAGGCAGAGGGTTTGACATAGGAGCACAGTCCAGATAATGTAGCGACATGCAACTGGGTACGTGAGTCCTGAAGTTCAGTCTACAGCCTGGAGATGAGCTGGGAGAAAGGAAAGAAACAGGTAAAAGCCAAGCATGGATACCCTTATCCAGGATATGAATCATAATTGCAAATGTTATATAGCACTGTTTATTCTAGATTCTTAATATATGTAATATATATTATTCTCTTTATCACAATCCCAGGAAACAGTTATAATTCATTTAACAATTAAGGAAACAGGCACAGAGAGGTGGAATAATTTACCCCAGTGCCACTCAGCTAGTGGGTAGAAGTGCTAGGATTTGAACCAAGCAGCCTATCTCTAGAGGCCAGGCTTTGAACCACTGAACATTGCTGCAGCCCTGAGCCACAGTGCCGGGGAGCTAGGGTGTCTATTGAACCTGCATGAAATGAGAGTGCAGAAGTGCCACAGAGCAGGAAGCCAGGGATGCAACTGCTGGAATATGAGTTCAATAGGGGAAAACACAGCCACTAAGAAACTGAATCACAGTGTTAAAAAAAGCAAAGTGTTACTAAGGGGATTAAGGGGATTCATGTAGCAAGCAGAAGCCAGTAATGGGTTTGAACTACTTTAGTATTAAATTAGGTTTAATAATAAAGTCACCACTATTTACATGGGCCAAGCATGGCAGTAAATGTTTTACATAGTTACAGAACCCCCATAATTACACAAGTTGAGAATTATAGTCTCTCTTCCAGAGAAGAAAACTGAGGCATAGAGATATGACATTACCTAAGATCCCATGTGTTAGAGGTAGTGGAGCCAAAAACTATAAACCTGTTTCCATCTGGCTTTCAAGACTATGCCTTTAACCACTAGACCATGAGTCATGGTAGAGAATCCAGTCACTGGGCAACAAGGGCCAATCTAGTCCTAGGGTTGTGTTAAATAGGCACAATGCCTGGGCTCTGTGAAGGCAGGGTGAGGAATCTTGGAGTCAACTGCACTCATGATCCACAAAGATATCATTGTCCTTGAGTAATGGCTGACTCAAGCCCAATCTGGGCCACTTGCCTATTAGGGGCTGTTTATGTCAACTTTCCACTTACTTTTGTCAGGTCCATTTATAATGGGCAAATCCATCATACCAAGAAAACTCAAAAGCTATTTATTTTAAAGATGGATGGTTTTATATTATAAGACTAAAGGATAAATTACTTTTATTTGAAGACGTACACATCCAATATATTATCCATTTCATCAATTGGGGTAATATCACAAAAATGTGTTGGATTTGGACCATAATTACATTGCTTTCATCTGTACAATTTAGGAGGGAAGTGTTCCTGGCTCCTGCTTATACTTGTTGCCATTTATCCACACTACTTTCCTAGCAGCCTTGACCATCTCTCCCTAGCCCATATCCAGCCATTACAGAGATCAGATATAATTGTCACTAACATGTCTTAGCTTCATCTCTGTAAGTTACCAGTGGTATCTTTGCCATATATATCAATTGCTACTGTCTATGACACAATAACAACTGGTCAAACCACTTCAATCAGATAACTAAGAATCAGACATTTCTCATTATCAAACAAAAAAAAAATAGGAAGAACTATGTATAGAAATGTAGATGAAAAAATCCACAGACAGTTGCCTGTAGTAATCAAAAGCTCCTTCTCATCACTATCTTTGGTATTTAGCATGGTGCCTGGCACAGTAGGTACTCAGTTGCTATTTGTCACCAGAATGACCAATAAATGAATGAACCAGAAAGCATATGTTGAAAAAAAAAAAAGCAAGAAAGTGTATGTTGAATGTCTACTTTATGTTCAGGATCTTCTTGCTGCAACCCCACATACATGTTCCCCTCCACAAAAGCATATGGCTTTCTCATGCAAACAATGTGGGAGGGGTGAGGGAAGCTGTTGTCTTCAGTGTGTGAATTATGAAAAGTTGTATATATTTTATACACATCTTGGAAATGACACTTTCTTTGAGGTTTCCAATATGTCCAGAAACTCCTATACTATATGTTCCATTTAGAAAATTCAACCAAAACTTACTTTCACTTTCTTTTCCTTTTATGCTTTTTTTCCTTTTCCCATGAGCAACATGATCATAACAGTTGTAACTCTTGGCACATCTAATACATATCATTTAAAGTTTAAATTTAGAGCCATGACCATCCAATTGTAGTTCTAAAGCATGTTTTGTGAAGCATCCTGAATTAGAACCCTAAATCATGGTACTTTTCATCTCATTAGCAGGCTTCATAAATTTACTTTTATCATTTCCTTCTTATCCTATACCATATAACAAACCAACCAATTTGTCTAGCCCAATGCTAAGCATAAATGTGCCTGTGCATCACATGGGTATCTCACTAAGATTCAGATTCTGATCCAGGAGGTTGAGTTGGGGATTCTGCATTTAAAATTTCCCAGGTCATGCCAAAGAGGCTTGTTTGGAAACCGTGCTCCAGTTGTGAGGGTCTGAAAGACCCAGTAGTGGTTTTTATAGTTATGGGGAACACATGGGTGTGGCTTTGACATTCCACTTTACCTAATGAAATATCTAATGAATACATTAATTCAAACTTAGATTAAAGTGGGGTTAGTATTAAAGAGCATCTCCCCAAAGTAAAACACTTACTAATTTTGTTCACATACTCTCTTTCACTCTAGGATGAAATAAATATAATTTTCCACTGGGAAGAAACTTCTTTCTCCTAATGTTTGAAGAACACTGAAGAAAGCCAAGCTTGTTTCTGTTTGTTTTTTTTTTTTTAATACTTTTTTTAGTTGTCGATGGACCTTTATTTTATTCATTTATTTATACGCAGTACTGAGAATCGAACCCAGTGCTAGGCAAGTGCTCTACCACTGAGCTACAACCCCAGCCTCCAAGCTTGTTTCTTGATTTCAGATGTGTAGGGGGGGAAAAAGTATATTAATCTGTAATATCTATTTATATAGTCATCTAAAGTCATGAAAGACAATTGATAGTTTACTAAGTACCTGCAAACAATGCAGGAAAACTTTACGCTTATTTTTAATTTTCATAACTGGAATAAATTGGGTTTATAATTTAATAGAATTGGGTTATTCTATTAAATGGGTGAAACAATAATAAAACAAAAGCACATTTATTCTGTCTTTATTTCAAGGTAAACATCATAAACCTTAACCTTCACCAAAGTGTAATGTGCTAATCCACTTAAAAACAGAAATAAATCCAGGAATAGACAATGGTCAGTAAATGAGTGACACAGGTAGGAAGTCTTTGACTCAGAGACAATCATTTCCATACTGGTTTTAGGAAAGCTCATCATTCCTATGGCATCTGTTTACTAAATAATAAGAAGCCAGGGTATTTATGGAGAGATCTTAACAAGAACAACCAAGTACTTTAATAAAATTTCTGTGTTAAAAAAGACGTTTGCTGGACATGGTGGCACACCTGTATAATCCCAGCAGCTCAGGAGGTTGAGGCATGATGATCACAAATTCCAAAGCCAGCCTCAGCAATTTAGCTAGGCCCTAGGTGACTTATCAAGACCTTGCATCAAAATAGAAAATAAAAAGGCCTGGGGATGTCACTCAGTGGTTAAGTGTTCCTGAGTTCAATCTCTGGTAACTCCCAAAATAACAAATAATTTTAAAAAAAAAGAAAAAAAAAATCTAAAAGAAGAAAAAATCTTTTCCCTCCTTCCAATTCTCAAAGTAATATATATGCAATATAGAAAAACTGGAAAATAAAGAAAACTGGAAACTAAAATCTCATGTGTAATTTAATTTACAAGCCATCAACAATATATTGATTTTTTTTTTTTTTTTTGGTGGTGCTGAGGATTGAACCGAGGGCCCTGCTGCATGCGAGGTAAGCACTCTACCGACTGAGCTATATCCCCAGTCCAAAGAGCTCTTTTTTTTTGGTACTAGGGATTGAATTCAGTGGTACTTGACCACTGAGCCACATCCTCAGCCCTATTTTGTGTTTTATTTAGAGACAGGGTCTCACTGAGTTGCTTACTACCTTGCTATTGCTGAGGTTGGCTTTGAACTCACGATTCTCCTGTCTCAGCCCCCCAAAATGCTGGGATTACAGGTGTGTGCCACCAGTCCTGGCCTTGATGTATTTTTTCTTTTCTTTTCTTTTTCTTTTTTGGTACTGGGGGTTGAATTTAGGAGCATTTAGCCACCAAGCCTCATCCATAGCCCTTTAATTTTTTTTTTTTTTTTTAAATTTTAAAACAGGTTCTCACTGAGTTGCTTAGCCCTTTGCTAAATTGCTGAGGCTGGCTTTGAACTCATCATCCTCCTGCCTCAGCTTCCTGAGCTGCTGGGATTACAGGCATGCACCACTGTGCCCGGCTTTATTCTTATTTTCTATGCTATGTTTTACCTTATCTATTTGAAATCACACTGTATAAGTATATAAATTTATTATCCCAATATTACATCATTTCCCATTCATTTATCATGCTAAATAATTTCATAAAATCTTTACATATTTGTACTAAATTCATTTTTTAATAGTCTTTTTTGATATTTAGATTTTGGGAACTTTGCATTTTATACATATCCATTGTCACTTACTTATACTGCACCTTTCCTAACCCCCCAACTAAAGAAGTTCTTTTGTTACTGAAAGCTTTGTCCTTGTCCCCAGTGCCAATCCAATAAGAAGGATGCAGTTCTAAGAAAAAGAAAAAAGAAGTTTTATTGCTTTGCTAGCAGAGGACAAACAGGGGCTCCTGTTCCAGAGGCTGTGATTTTTCCCATCAGGGGAACAGGGAGCTTTCAAAGGTGATCAAAGGCTACATTTCACATGTTCTCTGTCCTGAGTTGTAATTTGCTTGTTAATTGGGAGACAGTCATTTCTTTCTTTTTTATTTTTTGGTACTCGACCACTGAGCCACATCCTCAGCCCTATTTTGTGTTTTACTTAGAGACAGGGTCTCACTGAGTTGCTCAGCGCCCCGCCTTTGTTGAGGTTGGCTTTGAACTCGCGATTCTCCTGTGGAACAGTCATTTCTGAGATCTTCCAGTGCCATCCCCAAGTCTGAATTACTTCATTCCAGTGGTGGGTATGTACTCAGGGACAGATAACTCTACCTAGGATGGGGAAGAAAGGTAATTCTGTTTCCCCCAAGATTAGGGAGAGGGAGAGACTAAGGAAGAGGAAAGAAAGAGAAAGAGAAAGAAACCTGTCCTTTTTGGGCGCGGGTACTGGGGGATGAACTCGGGGGCATTTGACCACTGAGCCACATCCCCAGCCCTATTTTGTATTTTATTTAGAGACAGGGTCTCACTAAGTTGCTTAGCGCCTCACTTTTGCTAAAGCTGGCTTTGAACTTGAGATCATCCTGCCTTAGCCTCCGGAGCTGCTGGGATTACCATTGCAGCCTGTGTAACATGTCCTTTTAAAAATAAGTCACAGTGGCAGAGCAGCAAGGGTGATATTCAAAGCATAACGTGGATCACTGTTATAATTTCTCCTAGTACTCTGATTTCACTCTCCCTGTCTAAGGTAAGCTCATCTTAAAACTTCCTCCAGTTCACTAATTCATTACTCTTTTTAATGTAATAAATCAAGTCTAGTCAATGTAATAAATCAAGTCTAGTCAACAAAGATTTGTTGACTGGGTATGTCTTGTCCCTACTTAAAATGTTTATACTGTGTTATAGTCAATAGTCTTTTGAGTCGAGTCAAACTTTTCCAGACTTAATACAAAAATTTCCACTTAGTTCATGCACATTAGGTGAGATCCTACCTGTAGGCCAATTCCAGCCACCACCATGTTTATGGAACTCTCATCCTTGGCTACTTCAAAAACAGTGTTGTAGGCCAATGGCTAAAACAGAGGGATCACATTTAAATGAATAGAGAAATACAAAAACTACTAGAGGGGCTGGGGTTGTGGCTCAGTGGTAGAGCACTTGCCTCTCATGCATGAGGCACTGGGTTCAATCCTCAGCACCACATAAAAATAAATAAAGATACTGTGTCCATCTACAACTAAATATATATATATTTTTTTTAAAAACTACTAGAATTAGGGTGAAGTATTTACTATTCCTACAAATCTAAACTTTAACCTTCCAAAAATTCTCACCATCAACCTCTTTCTATATGTTAGGATGCCACACAAAAAGTGCAATGCGTAGAAAGTATTGACTTTGGTTCCTCCATTAGAAATTATGTTCTGTTCCTATTTGAGTTCCCAGTGTGACTTTATAAACATGCTCAGGGATTTCCTTTCTCACTTCCACTCTACTGCTGCCAATAAACAAGCTCCCTGTTTGTATTTTGCCTTGCTGCCTCTGCTGACTGCTTTGAATCAGTCCCTTTCTAAGCTGCCTGTAATGCTACCAAGGGCTGATCTCCCAGCACCTTTTCCTTGCTAGGGTTTCTGTCCTTCTTCCACTCTGGGGCCTGGTTCCTTCTATGGTTACATGCTGTTCTTCAGTGCTCCAATGCACATTTTCCCAAGTGGATTTGTGTACAGGGTTTTCCATACCAACGTTACTTATAATATTACCCAAAACTTAGTCCTTGTCCCTAATGCCAATCCAATCATGGGGATAAGGTTTTGAGAAAAAGGAAAAGGAAGTTTATTGCTTTGCTAGCAAAGGAGAAACACAGGGGACTCCTGTCTCAGAGGCTATGATTCTACCCATCAGCAGGAACAGGGAGTGTTTTAAAGAAGTGATTCAAAGGCTACATTCCACATATAATCTGTTGGAATTGTACTTCACTTGTTAATCTGGGAGATAGTCATCTCTGAGATCTTTTGGTGCCATCCCCAAAGTCTGGCTTCCTTCCTTCCTATGGTGAGTGTGCATTTATGGACAGATAAATCTGCCTAAAATGGGGAAGAAAGGTAAACCTGTTTCCCCTGAGACTAGGGAGGGCGAGAAATTAGAGAGGAGCAGGAAGACAGGAAGAGAAAGAAACATGTTCTTTTAAAAAAATAAGTTGCAGTTTGTGGCTGCTGCCTCAGTGGCTGCTGCTGCTGCTGCTGCTGCTGCTGCTTCTGCTTCTGCTGCTGCTTCTGCTTCTGCTTCTGCCCCAGCAAATGTTGAAGCCAAGGAAGAGTGGGAGGAGTCGGAGGAGGATATGGGATTTGGTCTCTGACTAATCACCAAAAAGCAACAACTCAGTCAGCTTTATATGCAAAACAAGGAAATAAAGGCTTACTTACTTCTAAAAAAAAAAAAATAAGTTGCAGGGCTGGAGTGTGGCTCAGTGGTAGAGTACTTGCATAGCAAGTGTGAGGCACTGGGTTCCATCTTCACCACCACATAAAAATACATAAAATAAAGGTATTGGAAAAAAATAAGTTGCAATGGCAGAGTCTCAAGGGCTATATTCAAAGCATAAAGTGGACCACTATTACAATAATAGTGAATTAATTAACTGAAACCACCTAAATCCAAATGTAGGGGATGATTTAAAAAATTACTATATATGATTTAACTGTTTTATTTTGCTTCTTAATTTAGTAAACATTTTAAAATATAAACTCTTTTAAAACCAAAATGACAAGACACTTCTTTAAAATGATAAAAATATATAGTAATCTTAAAGCAATCTCTATTTTCATACTTGAGAAATACACTAGAAACATTCCTTCTGAGGCCCAAAATAAAACAAAAATGCTGTTTTTTTTTTTTTTTTTTTCCAAAGATGTTTGCAGCATGTTTACTTTCAGTCTTCATTGTATATACCTGCTGGCCCCAGGGTCCTTTAGTTCCCTTGGTTTCTATCAGCAACAGCTGATGCAGGTACTGGGTGGACTGGTATCACAGGGGCTTGTACTGCACTTCCTAATTCAGCAAATAGTCATGGCACAAGCATCCGTGAGCCACACAGACTACAGATAAGAAAGAGGAAAAAAAAAGATTCAAAATGACTGGGAAAACCATTTCCTTGTCATTAGATGGGACAAGTTTTTTTTTGTTGTTGTTGTTGTTGTTTTTAAGAAAACTTTTTAGACTTATTTTTAAAGAGCTCAATCTCCTGGTTTATCTTATTAACAAATTCTTTGTTTTACAACTGAAATATTTATAAAGATGGAAGTTATATAATGAGGTGATTTTGGTGTTTTGTTTTAATAAAAACATTACACATTACACGTATTTTATAGCCATGTTATTTCAGTTAGCCATTCATTATGAGCATTTTCTATATAACATATGCTTATCTGAATCATGATTTTATAGATTATATAGTATGTCATGATATGGCTGTACCACAACTTATTTAACCTTGTCTCTATTGATACATATTCATTTTACATCCCATTCTTCTAAACTTTGCATTTTAATGGATTTTTCCACCTCTTCCTACAATGAAATACAATGAAATACAATGAAAAAGAAACATTTTAGATTTTCCTCTGGAAGTTTATACTTTGGAAACAATAAACCAGAAGGTCTTTGGATGAAAATAGGGCAATCAGATTCAGAGTCAATATTGCCCCTTTTAAGAACTCCAGCCAGATTTATGCCCTTGTCTATACATACATACTCACACACACCACACAGAGGACAGGGAACTAGAGGTTAACATGGATGAACCTGAAGTACATTTTGCTATGTGAAATAAGCCCAGTCACAGGAACACAAACATTGCGTGACTCCACTTACGCTAAGAATTTAAAGTAGTCAAACTCATAGAAGCAGACAATTGAATGCGGTTGCCGGTGGCTGGGGTAGGGGGCTACAACAGAAAGGGAGAGTTGCTAATCAACAGTATACAATTTCAGTTATGCAAGATGAGTAAGTTTTAGAGATCTGTTGAACATGGGGCCTATAGGGAGCAATGTTGTATTAGACACTTAAAAATGGGTTACAATGAGCCAGGCACGGTGGTGCAAGCCTGTAATCCCAGCACTTAGGGAGGCTAAGACAGGAGAATCACAAGTTCAAAGCCAGCCTCAGCAACAGGGAGGCGCTAAGCAACTCAGTGAGACCCTATCTCTACATAAAACACAAAATAGGGCTGGGGATGTGGCTCAGTGGTCAAGTGCTTCTGAGTTCAATCTCCAGTACCAAAAAAAAAGGGAGGTGGGTTACAATAGAAGATCACAGGTTGTGTTCTTACCACAATAAATTAAAATTGGGGGAAAAAAGGGACAAAAGATGCTGATTAAAACTCTATATGCATGAACCTGGCTTGCTGACTGGTGGTTTTCTCCATTCATAATATGTTTTATAACTGAAAGACTCCTTAGTAATACAGCTGCCTTTAGTTTTATCTGAATTATAGTTGTTGCTTGGAGCACATATGTATGGGCTAAAGAGCTTCCTTCTAATTTACAACTGCACATTGTGAAGCTAGAATTAGACGGGCAGTCAGTATAGATAGGTAAATTGAGTCGGGTCGCATCAAGGCCATTTTTTAAAAAAATACCTTTATTTATTTTTATGTGGTGCTGAGGATCGAACCCAGTGCCTCTTGCAGGGGAGGCAAGCGCTCTACCACTGAGCTACAATCCCAGCCCAAGAAGGTTAATTTGGGTCTGGGAAGTTGGAGAGATATTGAAATGCTAATACCTTCAGAGCTCCTTCTCCACCCTTATCAAGATAACCTGCCCCTGCTCCAACCTGTTGCTAAGGTAACCTGTCCTGGGGATTATCTCCCTCTACAGAGAGTTAATTACATCCCCCTTCCTGCCCAAATCACTCCACCTGGGCCCTTCCCCCATCGGTGCCCACTGAACATCCTGGGCCTAGTCAGATAGGCAGGAAGGAGAGAGATAAGGGGAAGAGAGCAGGAGAACAAAGGAAGCCTAGGACATATAAAAAGGCAAAACACGTGTACTTCTTGGGATATCAGGATACCAGCTATGGCCCCCTTCTCCCTCCTGGGAGAAGTCTATGTTACCCCTTTTAAATAAACCCTGCTTAAATGCTTGCCTTGGTGTGCTTCTCTAATGTTCAAACTTTAGCATGTGAAGGAGCAGAACTCATCACTAGTAACCGGCAGTATCAATTTCTGACTATAACTAAAGTTGGAAAAGTGGAAACTACTGGGAAAATGGAAACTATTGGGTGGAGAACTCAAGTATGTTCCGTTCCTTCAGCTGAAAC
>PVHX01024782.1:0-23532 GCA_004024805.1 Geosciurus inauris | reverse complement strand
TTCAGTATTGTTATCCTCAGTGGAGGATATTCTTTTCATCACACTCATGGGCCCATTAAAGCATGGAACTTTTGGTCCCTTTCTACAGAAGGAAAGAGTACTTCATTCAAATCACACTACTCAGATTTGTAAGGAATGTTTGCTCACTTAGCAAAAGGAGCAGTGAGATTTTATAGGCCTAAAACAGAAGGAAAATAGAGCAATGATTTGATTAGCTGCCACTAGGCATTTTCCTTGTTTGGGCATGATCAGTCAGTCCCTTGCCTGTGATTGGCTGAGGTTCCACTCTTTGTAATTCAAACTCAGCTGTTTCTTCTAAAAACGTATTCCTCAATTAGTTTTTAGCTTATCTATGTACTACATTAGGTTGAAACTGCTACATAGAAACTCAAAATACTTAGCTTCAGCTTAATAATTTCTTATTTATTTATTAACTTCAAAAATAAGATTTTTTCCCAGATCCAGAGAAGAGATGTTTTGGAAGCTGCCATCTGACAAGACAGTCTTCTAGAGATAGATATTTAGTATCTGTGCTTTCTTTTTGTTTGTGTTCTTCACTAATCAGTAATAAAGTTTGGTTTTGGTGAAGATCTGCCCTGATAATTCAGCCTCTTGCAACACCACATTTACAAGCAGCAGTCTCAGCAAGCAGATTGTAAGGATAAAAACAATAAAAATCATAAACATTTGGAAAAGATTATAATATAAAATATATGATACTCATATAATCCATAAATCTTTCTTGACAAATATAAGACTTGAGTAATATGTGAAATAATAAGAGAGATTTCTAGAATGAGAAGATGGAGCACTAGAAAGACATGACCTTATACTAGGTTATACAGACATTGATGGAATTTCAGTAAACTCTGTGCTTAATATTAATTTAATCTTGAAACACTTGTTATGAATGCAAATAAAAAACACAATACAGATATATAATTAAAAAAATTTGTGAATATCATTCTTATTCTTCCTGTCAAACTGTCAAAATCTGGCAGGACACTGGCTATGAGAGTTGTATCTAGCTAATATTTTCAGTGCAAAGGCCAGAAACAGATGCCATATCAGGAAGTAGTAGAGATGATGATCTAGAAAACTAACCAGTGGCATTAAAGAAGACAACTGTAAATTGCCAAATCTAAGTAGAATTGTGAAGTATATGATTAAAAGTAAAAATAAAATAAAAAATAAGGTATTTGCAAAGATAATCTCACAAGCATTTTTCACACTAATATCTTACTATTTACTACCAGTGTTGACAGTGCGCCTTGGAATCAATTAGGCCCTCTCACCTAACATTGTAATATAGTCAAAATGTAGACCTCTCAACTTAGGCTTCTGTTCTGGAAATCCACAAACTGGACTATTTGGATTCATTTCTTTTTTCCCTGAAGAAATGAATATACATCTTTCTTTGAATGTATCTAACAGGAATGGATTTATTTGATCTTCCCTTGTCTTGGGGAGATAAGTCATTTCTTTAAAAAATTACTTTCCTTAATATATTCTTAATGCCCAGCAAAATTACTAAAACTTAACTGGAAAAAAATAAATATATATTCTCTTAAATGAATACATGAATGGATAAGCAGTAAGTTAGGATTACACTCTGATTCTAGTAATGAACACTATATAACTTATATTTCATGCTTACTATAATATTTAAGCACAAATGGAAAACTTACATTAATTAGCAGTGTTTAAAACCATGATTTTACTACAAAGATTTGATAATATAGGTAACACATAACAAAATGAACCAGTAAATTCACAAAAGCCAATACTAAAATATAAAATAACATATGATAAAAGAAAAATCATAAATTATGCACATGAAAAATAATATTTATTAAATAATCTTATTAATACTGGTTAAAATTTTGACAAAATTAATTAAATAATTATTTCATTATTTAACAAAAAGCTTTCCAATTGCAATTCAGATTACATTTTAAAACAAACAGAAAAATAGAATTAAATTAGTTGCCATAGTTCTCAAAAGTTTGGATGAGGTATTGAAAACTACAAGTGACAGAAATTATAAAGGAAAACAAACATTTTACACATACATCTTGCAATATTTGCTGAATTTATTTTGTTACATCTTTATTGAAAAACACCCTAAAACCATAAAAAATGTACAATGGTAAATATATTGGAACAAAAATGCTGAAAATAGGATGTTTTTATATTTATATATTAGAAGGTTTATAAAAGAATTATAATATGAACTTCATAATTAATTGCAATTAAATATATAGGAAAGGTAAATAAACTGAAGATAAATGAAAATAAGAATTAAAATGAATAATTGGTAAACCTAAAAGGAAAATGTGTATAAATGTATCCAGAATGTTAGCTAAAATGCTATAATTATACACTAATAATATATCTATGATAATCTATATCATATCATATATCATATCATAACTTGCTTATGGAATATAGGTAGAAGAGAGGAAATATTGTCAATAATTTTGTAAGGAGATTCTTAAATACTGTTGAAATATCCTGAATATTTTGATAAACAGACAATGAAACATTGAGACATTTTCCCTGAAAATAACAGATACTGTTGTTATCAGCTCACTTACCATCTCAAGATCTTATAAACAGTCAAAGCAGAAAATCTATTTCTCTCTTGTGAGAACCATATCCTTTTTTCTCTTTCTTACTTTTGGCTGAAGTCTCTGCAAATTTGTTTGAAAAATTGGTGTGTCAGTATTACACTTCAATTCTTTGGGCTATTGCTATAGAAGGACAGGTAATTTTCTCAGTGAAATGGAGGAGTCTGGCAGTACTTGCCATATCAATGTTTAATTGAGAAAACATTAAGCGCTTCAAAATAGAAGTCTCTGATAAAGATTATTATAAGAATTAAGTGAAACAGAGAACATATACCAGAGTTGTTGATGTGGTTTGCTATTCTGACCGAATATGCTATGGCTTTCATTTGCTTTGCATTCTTCCCTTAGGTCAAGTTCCTTGGAGATTTGTATGTAGAAAATTTATTGAGAAGTACTTTTCTTATCAACATATATGAAGGTACCAGAAAAGAAGACTTGAGTAAAGAAAGGAATAGAATTATGAAGCACTATAAGAGACGCTGCAGGAGTTCTAGATCTGGTATGCTTTTTATAGTTATCCTTCCCTAAAGAATTCTAGGTCTTCGTATTTTAGACATATGGAATGGTCTTTGAATGTAGGAGGCTTCTGAAATGGGAGTGTGATTTTGAGTAAAGCAGCTCATATCTGCTGAAGGTAATGTCTACACAGAGGTTCAAAACAGCTAGAGAAGCATGTACCTCAGCCCCAAAGAGAGCATCTGGGTAGTTCACCAATGAATTGCCTTCAAGCCTCTTTTGTATTTATGGTTCCATTTGCTGTGTACCAGAAACAGCTTCAGTGTTTTTTTCATTTCCTTCTCAATAAAGCTACAAGAGAAAATACACTCAAGGAGAATAATTATAATCCAAATCTTTGAATATAGTCTTTGGGTCATATTGATGATATTCTAATAGTATCCACTCTAAAACTTTTTTCACCCTTGGCTAGCATTTTTGCTGGTTTAGGTTACATTTCTTATTGTATGACCCAGAACATCATTTCTGAGTGCTTTGGACCCATGGTTATAGGCTCTTTTTAGTTTATCACTGAGTTACCTGCCCACTTACCAGGAAAAATAGGCAAAGGAATTCCTAGAGATACACAAGTATATCACCTGGATGCCAGGTGCCCCTTTCTACCTGCCCCTAATGTTTAACAATGGCTACCTACTAGGATAATTGTGATGGTTATCTGTCTATTTAAATAGATTTAAGAATATCCAGATAACTATAAAAACATTATTTCTGAGTATGTTCATGATAGTGTTTCAGGAAGAGATTAGCATTTGAATCAGTATCCTGAGTGGAAAATATCTATTTGCACTAATGTGGGCAGACATCATGCAATTTATTGAGAATTAAAATGGAGAGAAAGGGTGAATTTGGTCTTTCATCTGGAGCTGGGACACCCTCTTCCTCCATTGAGCATAGGAGCTTTAGGTTCTCAGACCTTCAGATTCTGGGACTTACACCAGTGCTCCCACCCCTTTCCTGCCTGCAGCCTCATTCTCAGACCATTGGCCTTAGACTGAAAGTTACACCATAATCTTCCCTTGTTCTCAAGGCTTTGTTCTCAGACTGAATTAACACCAGAAACTTTCATGGATATCGAGGTTTATAAACCTCCATAATTATGTTAGTCAATTTTCATTGTAAGTTTCCTCTTTATGTAGATATCTACCTATCTATCATCTATATTACTGGTTTTGATTCTGAAAAAACATCACTAATACAAATATTGATTTTCCTCTTGATTGAAATAATCAAATGGTTGGTTAATGTTTATTGGGATACTTGTGCCCAGTGGAAATATTCTTTGTCTGGGACTGGAAATTTCTATATTTACAGTTCTCAGTATCCTGGTGATCTGTAGTACAAATTTTCTGAAATTAACCATGGAGCATGATGATAAGTGTGAATATCCTTACTCCATTTCTTGATTCGTGTTTCCTAAACAGGATATATCATGATCCACGGTTTAAGGCGTATCTTGTGTCTTAGAGTATAGCACTCCATATTTGCATAGCATCATCTTCAAGAGGGTATTCAGTTGTGCTTTTCAGAAATCATTTTCTCATTCTGTGAAGGTCAGTGTTTTAGATGATACTGAATAGGCTTAAGCCAGTAGACCTCAGATTTATACTGCTGTACTTACTTCACTATAGAGTAGGTCCCTTGGACCAGATGAAGTGGCCCATGCCTGTAATCCCAATGGTTTGGGAGGCTGAGGCAGGAAGTTCAAAGTCAACCTCAGCAATTAAGCAAGGCCCTGAGCAACATGGTAAGACTGTCTCAAAATAAAAAATAAAAAGGACTGGGGATGTGGCTTAGTCATTTAGGGCCTCTGGGTTCAATCCCTGGTGCCAAAGGGAAAAAAAAATGGGTTCCTTGGTTCCTTGTTTTTTTATATTATGAGAGATTTTATGTATGGGGAAACATTGTGAGGGATTTTATGTCAGTGGATTCAACTTTCTATAAGACTTTTCTTATTGGTTTTGGCTAAGGTCCTGTGAGCGAAAAAGAAAAGCCATTTGTTTTAGTCAGCTTTTTCAACTCTGTGACCAAAAGACCTGACAAGAACAATTTCAAAGGAGAAAAAGTTTATTTGGCATTCAAGGTTCCAGAGGTCTCAGTCCATAGATCACTGATTCCATTGCTGTGGGCCCTAGGAGAGGCAGAACATCATGGCAGAGAAACAGCTCAGGACATGTCAATCAGTTATCAGAGGGAGATCTGCTAACCAGAGTCAAAATATAAAACCCAAAGGCATGCCCCCAGTAACTGTTCTCCTTTATCCACACTCTACATGCCTATAGGTATTGCCTACTTAATCCATCAGTGGAATAATGCACTAATTAGGTTAAAGTCAATCATTTCACCTCTAAATTTTCTTGCATTGTCTTGCACATGACTTTTGGAGGAACACTTCATATCTAAAACATAATACTATTATTGAAATATATCAGTTCTAGTCAGGATGAATCATTGTGCCTTTAAGGGTAGAAGAGAGCTAATGTAATACATTTTTATTTTTGGTACTGGAGATTGAACTCAGGGGCACTCAACTACTGAGCCACATCCCCAGCCCTATTTTGTGTTTTATGTAGTGACAGGGTCTCACTGAGTTGCTTAGCACCTCGCTGTTGCTGAGGCTGGCTTTGAACTCGCGATTCTCCTGTCTCAGCCTCCCTAAGTGCTGGGATTACAGGCTTGCGCCACTGTGCCAGGCTTGTAATACACTTTTAATCAATCAATTAGAAAATCTATGTTGAGAAGTTGGGTCAGGTACTATATCAGATCAACTTTGATAAATTGCAGCCCATGAAAACTGCTGGGTCTCTAGAATAGCCATAATAAAGTATTACATACTAGGTGGCTTAAATATGAATATTAATTTTCTCACTGTTCTTTAGAAGTCTTAAAGGTTTTTTTAAGTTCTGTTCCTTCTGAAATCTCTGTACTTGACTTGCAGATGCCTGCCTTCTTACTATCTCTTCATGTGATTGCTCTTCTCTGTACACAAAGCCATGGTATCTTTCTCTGATATTCATTTCTTTTCTACTCTTAGAATATTTGCATGTAATTACTATAGTTTCTGAAAATTGTTTATGACATATGTAGCCTAGGTACTATTTTTGCATTATTTTTGTGGGATTATTTTTTGTGTTTTTGAACCTTTACAGTAATATTCTATTTTCATATCTTCTGTCATGAATAACAAGTGGCTAATTAGTACTTATGTTAATTTTTTACTGCATTTGTTCTTTTTCCTATGTAGGGTTCAATAAAATTTTGTACTTTTTTTTTCCTGGATGATAGAGTAAATTATGAAACAGACAGTATTTACAAATTAAACAACAATATATTTTGGGTTAAGTTTTGGTTTAATAGTATTAACCTGTTATTATGATCCCTTAATCCCAAGTGAATTTTGATTTTAATTTTAGGTATCAAAAACAGTATATTTTTAAAAAGGATGTAAAACCATGTTCAGGGATATGGTAAATTAATTTTAAAGAAGTTCCCAAAGTATAAGCACTATTTTTCATAGTCATTCTCTATTCTGAATGATTGTAATATAAGATAATAGATTCTTCATGTGAATGACCCATGAAAGACCACATTATCCTTGTGATATGCTCCAGTGATATATGCAAACTATACTCCCAGCAGGGAGGTATGCAGATGAATGGATTGTCTGATATATTGATATTGCAAATACCTCCAATCTTGCTCTCAAAGTGAAAGTAAGGGACCCAGAAATTTTATTAATTTTCTCACTTTGTTCATGGTCATAAGTTTAATTTTTTAATCAAAATTTTTTATTTGTTCCTTTTAGATATACATGAGTTTAGAGTGTATTTTGACATATTATACATCCATGCAGTATATCTTATTCTAATTAGGATCCTAGTCTTGTGGATGTACATGATGTTGAGATTCACTATGGTGTATTTATATATAAGCAAAGGAAAGTTATGTCTGATTCATTCTACTATCTTTCCTCTTCTTATATCCCTTGTCTTCCCTTCATTCCCCTTTGTCTAATCCAAAGAACTTTTACTCCCACCCCCATTTGTTTTCTGTTAGCATCTGCATATCGGAGAACCTTCGACAGGTTTAATTTTTTTGAAATTTATACTCTAATTTACATCAACTAAAAATATTTGCTCTTTTCTAATATTTTGGTTACATTTGAGGTTAAAGACAAACCTTTTGACATTTGAAGTCATGGGAAAAGTGAAGTCTTAATTGTCAACAACATTATGACTAAGACAATGTCAAAATTTCTAAACATTTGGGGAATGATAGCAATGTAGCTCTAAACTGGAATGCACACTTGCAAAATTACTATATTCTCAGTTTCAATGAAGAAATATCTTACTATTTTTATTTTATAAGTACAGTTGACCCACAGGAAATATTCAGAATATATGGCCTCAGTTTCAGGCAAGAAATATAATAAAATTTAAATGAAAAATAGAGACTTTTTAAAATTTTAGATTTAGGGTTCATTTTAAAATTATTACAGAGTATTACACAGTACAGAATATTATTATTCAGTACAGAATATTATTTCATATCTGCTTGAATTCAAGGTAAATTTAAACTTTTTACTAGCTAGACAGGACTCATTATGATCTTTAAACAACAGAATAAATAATCTGGGTTCAGTGTTATATGGCTCCCCAAATTTTTTACCTAGACTGGTGTCTGCTGCATTGCTGCTTTTAGAGCAAGGTCTACTCTGTACATACATGATGAGTGTAAGTGGTCACTTCTAACCATTTACTGTGGTTAGCTATGTAAAAGTTATAAGAGAGAGTGTGTGTGTGCTCTGCTTCATGGACTTGAGATCAAAATAGTGACTGAATAAACTAAGAGGAGAATGATAAAAGATACAATTAACAATAAATTAATCATATTGATCAGCATATTTTTTATTATTCAAAGATAAAATGGTTTGTAGAGACTGTATAATGCAGTATTTGGAATTATAATGAGCTTTGTAGTCAAACCAACCTCACATTAACTCTGATGCACATGGCCCAAACTGTACTGCATTGGGCAAGTCACTTATTTCCTCATATATTAAATAGGTATGGCATTAGCAACTACACCATACATTATTTGTGAGAATAAATTTGATGAAGCCCATGAGGCACTTGTGGCTATTATACACTATTTAGTACTTATTCATTATTTAGCATATATTCAGTATTTGATACATGTCAAAATATATTAGTGTTAGTACTATTGCCA
The DNA here is from genome assembly GCA_004024805.1 of Geosciurus inauris. Classification (NCBI taxonomy): domain Eukaryota; kingdom Metazoa; phylum Chordata; class Mammalia; order Rodentia; family Sciuridae; genus Geosciurus; species Geosciurus inauris. The sequence goes on along the minus strand of PVHX01024782.1, from coordinate 15,160 downwards.
CTTTTAGGATATTATTCTATTTATATCAGCATGATTTTGAATTTAGGTGTGCTTGTATATTAAGAAATTAAACAAGTTGAAAGAGACAGATGTATGAGAGTCTGTTGTGTCAATTTACATAGATGGTTTTGTGATTCTTGTAACAGGTAAGATTTAGCTAAGGAGATGGGAGAAAATGCATTTCATTAACCAGTTAATATTTGAACATATAATACACACCACTCTTTTAATTCCTGAAGAAATCAAATTAATTCATGTTTTGCTGTCATAGAATTTATAATATCTGGATAGAAAGTGACAAGAAAAGAATTAAAATGCATAATAATATATTCAGATGTCATACTAGCACAGGTTATCAAAATCTAGATGACTGGTCAGGAAAAAGTTAATGAACAATGAAATGGAGTAGGTCTGCTTCTGACAGGAAAAACAAGCCTATGATGTACAGATAAAGCTAAAGAGTCCAAAATGTCTAGAGTCAAGGCAGAAGATGTGTTTTACAAAAATTTGGCATAACTGAAGTGCAACCAGTTCATACGTGATCTGAAATGTGGAGGAGAGAAGGAGAATCTGTAGACATTGGGTTGTCACTATAGAAGATGAAGTAAGGAATTGAAACAAAAATTGTTTGGCAAAGTGTATAAGCATCATGTTACAAACAACCTCTATCATTTAAAAAATGCACATTCATATGATTCCCAAAGAAAAAAGGAAGACTACTTTTCTGTTCTCTGGCTTTGTAACTTCATTAAAGAAAAGACAACTAAAAGTAATATCCATCCTGAAAAGTCACATTTTGTCATCTATGATGATGCATGTAAAAGTGGCAATGAGTCTTTTCTTCAAACGACAATCTTCTCTTGGTCATTGTCCTGTAGCCTGAATGCACTGTGTGTGTGTGTGTGTGTGTGTGTGTGTGTGTGTGTGTGAATTATCCACTTAGTTAATGATAATATCATTGCAATATAAAATGAAAGATTCTTATATTTAATATTTCTGAAATAAGTGTTGTCTAATTTCCATTTTGAATATCAATAAATTTGATTTTTCAGCTTTGTGTCTTATGTGGAACATTAACACCCTTCCTCTTTCCTTTTATATCTTCATATGTCATAGAGACTTTAAAACTAGGTCTCTCATTATTATCATCACACCTTTATAAACATAAACAAAAACAAAAGAACTCTACCAAATATGTGAATAGAAGAATTTAAGGTAAAAATTTCTCTGAAAGAAACTACAGATATTACTTGAGATCACATATTTATAGTATATGCATCATGAGGCTACAATTATATAACTTAAATATAGTATTGAAAGTATATTAGAGTTATCTAGAGGAACAGAATCAACAGGAAGTATAATTATAAAAAAGGGATTTGTTAGTTTGGCTTATGTGATCAGAAGCTGGATAATCCAAAATGTCTGTCTGCAGGCTAGAGAACTAGGAGAACCAGGGCAATCCAAGAGGCTGAGTCTCCAGAAAAAGAGGGATCAACAGTGCAACCCTAGTCTGAGATGGAAAGCTTCTGGAGAATCACTGGCAGAGTCTGCTTGGGAAGAATGAAGAAGCAAGAGTCCAAAATCCTCAGACGATCACAGCAGCAATCAAGAACTCCTTCAAGAAGAATGGAGCTTGCATCTGCTACTGCTTCCTTGTTCTTCCAATTTTTATTCAGTTGAAGCCATCATCCTACTGGATGGTGCTACCCATGCTTAGGGAGGCTCTCCATTTCAGTTGGCTATCCTACATGCCAGTCTTTCCTAGAAATACCCTCACTGACACACAAATAAGCACCTTAATCCAATCAAGTTGACAATTCAAATTAACCATTACAGAAAGAATAGGAAGAATTTGCATTTCTCTTAGAATAGATAATATTTTGTCCCATTGTCTCAGTACTTCAACTTGTAGAAAAGAAGGCATCATGGGACCACCTTAATCTGTTTTGTGTTGCAATTACAGAATGACCAATATTGGGTGATTTATAAAAACAAATTTATTTCTTACATTTCTGGATGCTGGGATGTTCAAAAATGACTGGTCTGCATCTAAATAGGGCCTTCTTGTTGTCTCATTTACTCATAGAAGAAAGACAGATTAAAGATCAAACATGGGGCTGGGATTGTGGCTCAGCAGTAGAGCGCTTGCCTCGCATGCGTAAGGCCCTGGGTTAGATCCTCAGCACCACATACAAAGCAACAAAATAAAGACATTGTGTCCATCTACAACTAAGAAAAAAAAATTTAAAAAAAAGAGCAAACATAAGACACACACCCAGAGACAGAGACAAAGAGGGGATACAGAAGTGGAACCCATTCTTAATAATATATTATTATTATTGCAAAAATAACATTAATACACTTATGAGGCAGAATTCTTATAACCGAATTATCTCTTCAAAGTCCTACCTGTTAACACTTTGGGAGATTAAATTTCCAACTCATGAATTTTGTGGGATGTATTCAACCTACAGCAGGTACGTTTCATCCTACAGAAAGCACCCCTTTCTGGACTTGTTGAGTTTTACAGCCTCCTCACTGAGATGCCAGCAGAACTGTATATGCTTCTCACTTCACAAAATAATTTTTTCATTGATTGTAATCTGCTGACAGAGATTTCATATTTTAGTGCGCCTTAGAAAACCATGCGTTATAAACATTGATGTGGCTGCATAAGTCTCTTATGTTAAGTCCTTGAGGTATAAAGCAGTCCTAAAAAACAAATGCTGAATGTTCTCTCTGAAATGTGGATGATAACACACAAGAGGAGAGAGGGAAGAATAGAAGTTCATTGGATTAGACAAAGGGGAAAGAAGGGAAGGGAGGGGAGATGGAAATAAGACAGTAGAATGAATCGGATATAATTTTCTTATGTTCATACATGAATACACCACCAGTGAAACTCCACAAGAATGGGATCCTAATTAGAATAAATTACACCCCATGTATGTATAATATGTCAAAATACAGTCTATTGGCATGTATATTTGAAAAGAACAAATAAAAAAAAATAGAAAACCATAGGTAATTTTCCTTATGGACATAAAAAGTCAGGTGAGGAGAAATCTAACTAAAAATTACAGAAAATGTGGGGAAAATGTCACTTGAATAAACAGAGACATTCTCTCATTAAATTTTTAAATTAAAACACTCAAAATACAAAAAGAGACTGTAAAAATGCTGTATTTTTAAAATTTGGTTCATCCTGATCTTTTTTCCTAACACTACATTTTGTTTAATATTCTATAAAGTGTTAGCACAAAACTTTCTTCTTATCTGCAATATATGCAATATATCTGCAATATCTTCACATCTGCAATATATTTACTTTACAAAGTAATTATAATTTCTACTACATACTTCATCTTATAGCTATCATATAGTTTAATTTAATTCAAAAACAGAAATACACATTATTTTAGAGAAATTATTTCAGTTGCAAAACTACAAACTTGAAAACTATTTTATTATGAGCAAAGTTGTATATTTTACACCAAGGAAAACCAGGGAAAAAATAAGTGCTTTTCAAGAATATAATGGTATTCTAAAATACATAAATGGCTTAATGAATTTCAAATGTAAAATATTTACTATTTGTACTTCATAGAAATTGATACATTGTGTCTTCAAAATTTCCTTTGGTCTTGTTTCATTTTTACATGATGCATAAAAATGCAGACTATTTTAGTTGAATTTCACATTTTTTACCTTTTAATGGTGAGGAATTAAAATGTGAGTTAGACTATCCCCTTACATATTGAGACTCATTTCAAGTTAACATATTCTTTTGTTAATCTTCAGTATTGTTAAAATATTGACTGGTAAAAGCAAGTTGTGGGCTGCTGAGGCAGATTTTGGGGAGATGAAATTATTGACTTAGAACTTTAGCCAAAATCAGGTCAATCCGTAATTAAGAATTGTTTGGGGGATTTTAAGATTAATTTTTTAAGATATATTGCTTTTCATAAATTCAAGTTGGAGGACATCTGCTTTATTATTTATTGATTTGAGAACCCAATTAGTAATTCAATAGATTCATTGAGCATGAGATTGATACAAAAGAACTGGCAATCCTGTGGATTTTTAATATTTGTAAATATAAGCCATAGTATTTTGTTTCTATTATGGGAGAAAATAAGTGACTAGGACATCTTATTTCTCTACATCTTAATATCTATTCCTAAATTATTTTACTAAACATTTACCTTTACCTGCCAATAAGATTAAAATTTTCTATCAGTTGACACTTTCTCTAGACAATAATTTTACAATTCCCTATGTCTTTTTTCCCCAATTATAATACAACTTGATGATCTTTCTATGAAGTCATCATAAGCCTGTAACTAAGTTTTAAATATTGTTCTCAACATTTGGGAGAAATCTACTTAGATTTTCTCTACTTATTAATCCTAATATTACTATGCTTTTTTTTGTCACTCCTAAAATAACATCAGTGTGTGGATATTTATTTTGTTTGCCAAGTAACCCTTTCTCTGAGACTTGTTTAATGGCCTTTACTTTTAAGATAAATACAGAAATTACCAAAAGAAAAATAAAAGCAGTTAGAGAATAAAATTCAGTTTTCTTGGTCTAAATTTTTAGAAGTTATTATTAATTAGATTTATGTAAGAATTTTAGAGGTATATTATTATCATTATTATTATTATTTAACCACTATTTACTCACTAGACATGTCCATATATGATAGGTCTTATATTGTAAGAATAAAATATTGAAGGCACAGATTCTGTCAGTAATCTTGAAGAGGCACACAGATTAAGAAAGGAGAAAATTCAATTTTAGTAAATTTAGTGCATCAGAAAATTTTAAGAGAGTCTAGTGGAAGTATATTATCTTGGGGGAAGATTGTTACCCAAGGCTCAGGGATAAAGGAAATTCAAGCAAGAATAAATCAAATATTAAGATAATTAATGTACTAATTAAAGGGTGAATGGGAGTTGAATAGACATAGAAATGGGGAGAAGAATCCCAAGTACAGATGCAAATTTTCGTAGATGAAACATTTCATGGTTTCTACAGAAACAGAAAAATTTGCATGCTTGCAATGTAGACCACAAAGTGGGAGGGTAAGAAATACAAAGGGAGAGAAGAGGAGGACCACTCTGACAAAGGGTATTGCAAAGGATATTTTGAATGATCAAAGGTTGCTTTCTTTTATTTTTAAAAAATCTTTTTAAGATTGATAAAAATTGAAGGAACAATCAAAGCATTGTGTTCATTTTGCCACCTACAATTCAGAGTATGTCAGTTTCCTAGAAAGGGGATAAAATGTAAAAAATAGAACACACAATTGAGGTAATCATTAATTATTGGGTTATTTTTATCAAGCTTAAATATTCAAATGATGTCTTTTTAATTTATACATATGCAGATATATATGATATGGGACACATAAAATTGTGAAGTACAAAATATTTTATTTTAAATTGTAAAATACTAAATATTTTATGTTATTTATTTTATATTTTAAATATATAAAATATTTATTTTATTTTTATTAAAAATAATGTATAAAATAGAAAGTACAAAAATAAAAATAATTTTATTAAAAGTATTTGAATGGAATTATTGAGTTCTCAATGCGTGAATGGTATGTTGATTAAGAAACTCAGAGGAGAGATCTGGGCTGGTGATATAATTGTGACAATTTTTAGGAACTTTTAGGTCTCTGAATAAATAAAACTTTCCACTCTTCCTTAAAGGAAGAATAAATTAAAATTAGAATCAGATGGTTGGTGAATGAAATTTCAACCCTTTTCACTGCTAAAGTTGAAGAATATGGCCTACATTGGTCTTACAAATACTAAATTCATGAAATAAGCAAGGCAGCCCTAATTCTTTTATAGCATTTCAAGTCCATAGGCTTCCCCCATAGGAAAGATCTGCTACAAGACATGAGAACAGTTTCAAGGACTATGTTGAATAGAAGTGGAGAAGAAGGACATACCTATCTTGTTCCACTTTTTAGAGGGTATGCTTTTAAGTTTTCTCCATTCAGAATGATGTTGGCCTTAGGTTTAGCATAGATAGTTTTGACAATGTTGAGATCTGTTCCTATCATCCCTAATTTTTCTAGTGTTTTGAACATGAAGAGGTGTTGTATTTTCTCAAATGCTTTCTCTGTATGTATCGAGATGATCATGATTCTTGTCTTTAAGTCTATTGATGTGATGAATTACATTTATTGATTTTTGTATGATGAACCAATCTTGCATCCCTGGGATGAACCCCACTTGATTGTGGTGCACTAACTTTTGAATGTATTTGTATGTGTTTTGTCAGAATTTCATTGAAAAATTTTGTGTCTGTGTTTATCAGGGATATTGGTCTAAAGTTTTCTTTCCTTGATATGTATTTGTTCGATTTTAGTATCAAAGTTATACTAGTTAATAGAATGAGTGTAGAAGGGTTTTCTCCTTTCCTATTTTATGATATAATTTGAGAAGTATTGGTGTTAATTCTTCTTGGAAGGTCTTGTAGAACTAGGCTGAGAATCTGTCTGGTCCTGAGATTTTCTTAATTGGTAGGCTTTTGATGGAATCTTCTATTTCATTGTTTGAGATTGCTATGTTCAAATTATGTATGTCCTCCTGATTCAGTTTGGGTAGGTCATTTGTCTCTAGAAATTTATTGATGTATTCAATATTTTCTATTTTACTGAAGTATAAATTTTCAAAATAGCTTCTAATTATCTTCTGTATTTCAGTAGTGTTCATCATGATATTTATTCTTTTATCATGAATTTTAGTAAAATTTTTTTTGTACTGGAAATTGAACTCAGGGGCACTCGACCACTGAGCCACATCCCCAGCCCTATTTTGTGTTTTATTTAGAGACAGGGTCTCACTGAGTTGCTTAGCGCCTCGCCCTTGCTGAGGCTGGCTTTGAACTCATGATTCTCCTGTCTGAGCCTCCCTAAGTGCTGAGATTACAGGCTTGCGCCACCGTTCCCGGCTGAATTTTAGTAATTTGAGTTTTCTCTCTCTCTTCATTGTTGTGGCTAAGGATTCATCAATTTTATTTATTTTTTCAAAGAACCAACTTTTTGTTTTGTCAACTTTATGAATTTTATATTTTGTTCCAATTTCATTGATTTTTGCTCTGATTTTAATTATTTCCTGTCTTCTAGTGCTTTTGGTGTTGATTTGTTCATTTTTTTTCCTAGAGCTTTGTGATATAATGTTCTCTTTTATTCATTGATTTTATATTATTTTAATAAGTGAGCTCGATGCAATGAACTTTCCTCTTAGCATTGCCTTTATGGTGTCTCAGAGATTTTGACATGTTGTATCACTATATCATTTACCTGTAAGCAGTTTTTATTTTATCTCTGATTTCTTATGTTATCCATTCGTCATTCAATAGCATATTATTTAGTCTTCACGTGTAAAAGTAGCTTCTTTTTTTATTCTGTCATTGATTTCTAATTTAATTCTCTTATGATCTGATAGGAAGCAGAGTATCATCTCTTTTTTTTGTTTGCTAAGAGTTTCTTTATGGCATAAGACATGGTCTATTTTAGAGAAGGATCCATGTGCTGTTGAGAAGAAAGCATATTCACTCATTACAAATAGGAAACAAGTCAAACTATCACTATTTGCTGATACATGACGCTATATTTAGAAGATCCAAAAATTTCCTCCAGAAATATTCTAGAAGTAATAAAGAAATTCAGTAAAGTAGTAGGATATAAAATTAACAAACACAAATCAAACATATTTATATCAATTAATGAAGTATACACTGATAGCCATTCACAATAGCCTCAAAAAATAAAATAAAATATTTGGAATCAATTTAATAAAAGAGGTAAAGGACCTCTACAATGAAAACTACAGAACACTAATGAAAAAAATTTAAGAAGACCTTAGAAGATGGAAAGCTCTCCCATGCTCTTGGATAGACAGAATTAACATCGTCAAAATGGCCATACTACTAAAAGCTTCATACAGATTTAATGCAATTCCTCTTAAAATACCAATGTCATTTTTCATAGAAGTAGAAAAATCAATTGTGAAATTCATTTAAAAAAATAAGAGACCCAGTATAGCCAAAGCAATCCTTTGAAAGAAAAGTGAAACAGGAGGCATCATGATACCAAACCTTAAATTATACTACAGAGCCATAGTAACAAAAACAGCATGGTATTGGCACCAAAACAGATACATAGACCAACTGCACAGACACAAGACACAGAGACAAACCCACATAAATACAGATATCTCATACTAGACAGAGGTGTCAAAAACATATATTGGAGAAAAGATAGCCTCTCCAACAAAAGGTGTTGGGAAAACTGGAAATACATATGTAGCAAAATAAAATTAAATCCTTATCTCTCACCCTGAACAAAAATCAACTCAAAGTGGATCAAAATCTCAGGTATGAGAACAGAAACTGCACTTAATTGAAGAAAAAGTAGGCCCAAATCTCCACCATGTTGGCTTAGGAACTGATGTCCTTAACAAGATTCATAAAACACAAGAAGTACAATCAAGAATCAATAAATGGGATAGAATCAAACAAAAACTTCTTCACAGCAAAGGAAATAATTGATAATGTAAAGAAAGAGCCTACAGAATGGGAAAAAATCATTACCATGTGCACCTCAGATATAGCATTAATCTCCAGGATATAAAAAAAAAAATTCAAAAAAATTAACACCAAATAAAACAAATAACCCAATCAATAAATGGGTGAAGGAACTGAACAGATACTTCATAGAAGAAGAAACACAATCAATCAACAAATATATGTGAAAATATTCAACATCTCTAGCAATTAGAGAAATGCAAATCAAAACTACACTGAGATTCCATCTCACTCTAGTCAGAATGTCAATCATCAAAAATACAAGCAACAATAAATGTTGGCAAAGTTGTGGGGAAAAAGGTACACTCATACATTTCTGGTGGAACTGCAAATTGGTACAACGACTATACAAAGCAGTATGGAGAGTCCTCAGAAAACCTGGAATGGAACCAGCATTTGACCCAGTTATCCCACACCTGGGTTTATACCCAAAGGACTTAAATTCAGCATACTACAGTGATACAGCCACATCAGTGTTTATAGCAGCTCAATTCAAAATAGCTAAGCTATGAAACTAACCTAGGTATCCTTCAACAGATGAATGGATAAACAAATTGTGGTATATACACAATGGGATATTACAATGCCTTAAAGAAGAATGAAATGATGGCATTTTCTGGTAAATGGATGGAACTGAAGATTATTATGCTAAGCAAAATAAATCAATCTCAAAGAACCAAAGGCTGAATATTTTCTTTGATATGTAGATGCTAATTCACAATGGCAGGGGGGACTAGACAGTATTTTGGACTATTCAGAGGGGAGTGAAGGGAGGAGAGGATGCATGGGGGTAGGAATGATAGTAGAATGAATTGGACATTATTATCCTATGTGCATATATAATTACATGACCTGCATAAATGTACATCATGTACAACCAGACAAATGAGAATTTATACTTCGTTTATATATAATGTGTCAAAAACACCTTCTACTGTAACATATAACTACTTAGAACAAATTTAAAAAATAAAGTTACTGAAAAATTTGCAATAGGAATAAAAAAAACACATGAGAATATATTCCCCTTTGAGTAAACAGATCTTCAAAAGACAGAGTCAAAGCAAATTCAGCTGGTTTCTCCAAATCATTAGTCATGTAAGTTTCTTCTTTCTATTTTCGGCAAAAAAGAGACTAAAACATTGTTTTAATATAATAGCTTTCTCCAAATGGAAGGAGCTATCAGGTGTGAAAGATATGTATTAAGCTCTTAGTAGTAAAAATGAACTTGTTGATGGTAATTAACACTATGGAAATTCCAGATACAGAGAGAAAGACCAATAAGAACAGGGGGGAACCTAAATGTAAGAATATAATGTTAACAGTGGACAAGCACTTAGCACAGACTAATGGAGAGCCTTCAGGAAGTGTGAGAACCTCAGATTTTTGTATCTCCTGTGCCTAAGAGAATATATTTCTATATTTCATTTCGTTAAGATGTTATCAGTGTGTTTATACCACTGGGCAAAGAACTCAATACCTTCTACAATTTTATTTATCCTTTATTTACCTATTCAACTCAGTAAATATTTATTTGTGTCTATCATGCTTTAGAAACAGAAATAAGTTTTTAAAATAATACATATATTAAAAACACTAAATATCCCATAAAATTTTCCTAAAACCTCCTCAAATTAATGTAGACTGTCTATTCCCAAAACCTATGTAAATCATGATTTCAATCTCATAAAATGCCCCAGTAAAGACATTGAGCCACAGTTTAATGGGGGATTCAGATAAAAAATGAATAGTGTTTTAAATATCATGATGAGGTGTACAATATGCTGGGAAATCATAGAGGCAGAGAAGACCATTTAGTTCTTCAAATAGGGTATTTTCCTAGAGGAATTAACTTCTAAGGCCGAAGTATAAATTAGTTCAGTATGAGGAAATTCTGAACAAAAGGCAGCATGGTGTGGAAAAATATCTTTAAAAAAAGAAACAAAAGATGAAAGGGCCTACTTTTTTGTTTAGAAAACAAAAGATTAGTAATTAACGCTTTGGTTCAAGAATCTTTTCTAATATTCTTCCATGACAGCAGAATTTAAGCAGCAAGGATGGTAAAGTACCTTAGAGTTGGTAATTGCAGCAGTCAACCATCCTCTAACCCTAGACTAAACTAGGGGGGAAAAAAGGGTGAAATTGTATCCTGGAGATAAAACTGTATGACAGAGAGAAACTATGATTACACTGAGGGGTGACAGCAAACTACCACCACCCCTAAGGAATGGGACAAGAGACTAAATGTCTCATTCTCTCTCTCTCTCTAATCTCCTTTCTCATATGGTGACTCTTATTGATAAAGCTCTGTAGGAGTCAAATGGCTTGGGACTCTGCTTCTGCAATCTGCAGAAATGAGACTTTCAACACATAGAACACATTGGACAATAGTGAATAGTAGCCATGGAAGGATAAAAAAAATCATATTCTCTACATGAAGCAACATTCATTAAACAGTTTACCTTCACTCTACTGTGACACTGTTTTCCCTCAGGAGGAGCTAATTCCTATACCCTGTCCAGTCCTCTAGCACTTACACCTGGAAAAATAAAAAGGGCAATTTGACTTCCAATATTCAGAGAAAGAAGAATAGACAAAATAACATTGACTTGCAGCTGATCTATGGTGGCTCTGTTTCCACAGTTCTATTTTATTAACTCTCATCAAAAATAGGGTGAAATGATACATTAGTGATTTACTTTGGCATACATAAAGTTCTGAAACTCCCCTAGAGGTATGAGAACATCCTTTATAGAAAATGTATAGATTAATGACTTGTACTTGGTTTATTAGATTATCCAATTTGGTTTTGACTATGTGAATAATAGGGTATTAAAAACTAAACAAATACCGCCCAGTAAACCTCAAGCTCAGATTCCTGACACTAAGATATATCATGATTTGTGATACTGAGATTGAAGCATGTCATGACAGAATGAGAGAAGACCTTGAAGATATTTGCCTGTGTTGATGTTTGAGATCTCTTTGATGTTTGCCTATATGTTCCTTTGTACAGATAACCTGTATTACAGCTTCACTTGAGTATAACTTATGTAGTCAGATGATTTCTTGCAGTAATCCATCTCATAATACACGTAAAGTAATTGTTGACATGATATATAATAAGTAAACATTAAAATTTTTTTTCTTGAATAAATGAATAAGTAAAATAACAAGTAAATAAGTGAAAAAAATAGTAGCAACTATTTTGTACAGATAATTCATGCACAAATGAAGTGGATTCAGTGAAGCTTATAGGGAAATTTCTTTATATTAGCATTCAGGTAATTATAAAACCAGTAGCTGTTCATTTATTTTAAGGAACTCTTACCTATATAAAATATTATAAAAAGAATTATAGTATTGAATTTTTAAAAAATTATTCATATATTTAGGAAGATGCTACAGTAAAATTTTTATGTAGTACAAACCAAATAAAATTATTTAAAGGTATGTAAAAATAATGTGAATCATCAGTCTTTGTTATTGTTTATACAGGTTAATGTCAGATTAAATCAGGACTCTTATTATTAAATGTCACTTAACCTCATGTTCAAAATATTTCCCCAACCAGTTACCAGGCTGACATATATTCTGTTTAAGGCTGGTGACCAATCTTAGTTAAGCTCATTCTCTGAAAAAGAATTTCTTCAGTTTCTAAATTGTAAGTAAAATAACATCTTCTAAATTTAATACAGAATGAAGGTTAAAGATGGTAACCAGAAGTAGAACCAAAACAAGGAGGAAAGACCTGGCAAATACCTGCCAGAGAAGTAACAGAAAAAATAAAAAATAGTCAGACAAGATTTAGTGAACAGACATACACTTAAAATCAGGATTTGAGAAGTAGGAGCTTTTAAATACCATTGATGTATAAAAGGATGGTCATCCTTTGGATGTACTTTGCTTGCTATAAGCAGATATTTAGATATATCCAAAAAAGAGAAGAGAATAAAACTTTTGAAACTATTTCAGAGTGGCTTGAATCTGCTAGGAAATGAGTTGCACAGTATTAAAAGTCATACCTTTTTATATTCAAAGAAAATATTCAAATATTGCCTCAAGATATACATAATTAATAACATCTGGCCTTTGCTTTGGTTCCTGCTTGGTGCCAAGCTGTAACAAATTCAAAGAAAAAGGGTCTCACTTCTCTTTTCTCTGCATAAAGCTGAAAAAATATACCTATGGAATTTCATGCCAGCCTAATGCCTGAATCACATGCTTGGCTTATTGAGCTATTATTTTAAATATAATTTGGTATTTGAAATAGAACTAACTTGAGAAAAATGCTAGAATTTACTTCATGTAAAAATCTTTAGTTAAAATATGTAGTCAGGGTAACCATAAAGCTGAAAAACTAATATCTTGATTCATATAATACCTGATCACAAGGTGCCAATAAATTGCCCAAGTAAAATATACATAGTCAGTATAAATCTAATTTTATCATAAGGTGAAATGTTGAATATATCATATTACTATATTTCTAAAAGATCCATAAAGATAATTAAAAATATGTCTCTAATAGCCATAACCTCAATTTTTTCTTATTATCTAGATGTGTGGGCCTCGATTCTATTCAAATGTCCTTAAATTATTTACATGAGTGTTTCAAGCATCTGCTTTATGTTGTACATTCAATATTTTAGTTCCAACAAATTGACAAGCTGACTAAGCCTTGAATTTGCTTCCATTCTAGAATTCTATCTAATTAGAACCTTTCTGATGTTTCTCAAAGAAGGTGCATAACATATTATGAAAGCCACAAATAAGGGTCACTGTTTTAATCAACTATTTTGCTGCTGAAACCAAAAATCCTGACAAAAAAACAATTTAAGAGGAGAAAAAGTTTATGTGCTCATCATTTCAGAAGTCTCAGTCCATACATGGCCAACTCAGTTGTTCTGGGCCCAAGGTGGGGCAGAAAATAATGCACGAATGGTATAAAAGAGTAAAGCAGCTCAGGACATGGCCACTGGGAAGCAGAGAGAATTCCACTCAGGAAGTTTGAAATATAAATCACAAAGGCCACCCTACCCCCAGTGACCTATTTTCTTCAGCCACACCTCACCAGCCTAAAGTTACCACCCAGTTAATCCATACACGTGCATCAATGCTCTGTTTAGGTTAAGGATCTCATAACCCAATCATTTAACCTGTAAGCTTTCTTGCATTGTCTTGAACATGAACTTTTGGGGGATGCTTCATATTTAAACCATAATAGGAACCAAATCTGAGTAGTGTCAGCATACCTGATTGAAGGAATGAGTTAGTAAGTGAACACTATTCAAAGATATTTCTGAGAGAAGAATTAACCAATATAATGACAAGAGACAAGGATAAGTCTAATAAATTTAGGAAAATGAACACTTGACACGGAGTAAATATTTGCTAAATATGTGTCATTATTATTATTATATAATTTTTATTAAAATCATTTTTGTTACTACAGCTGGAGAGTAACTTATGAGAGACAAAGAGGTAGAGAGCTCTGACTGGAACAATAATTAAAGGGAGCTAATAATGAACTTTGAGAATTGTGCACATTTTTTGTAGATTCTATGGAGCAACTACAGAGATATGTATGGATAGTGAATTGACTAGATGTACAATTGTAGAAGACTGTTAGAATAGAAAATAGTAGGGTAAAACAGATTATTGGAGTTTTATTGTAGCAATCTAAAAAAGAATTGATAAGTTGTAAAACCAATAGAGACAATGGAGAGAAGAGTACGATCTTTTACAAAAATAAATCAAAGAAGGGATAAACTTTTTGTGAGAAATGAAAGGAAAGGTAGACCAAGAAATCTTTAGTGATTTTCAGAAATCACACTTGGACAGGAGGAGGAATATAGAGATGAGAAATACAATGGTTAGCTGCTACATTAGACTTGAACATGTTAATTTTGAAGTACCTGTGTGACTTCTCAGTGAAGTCTCAGATATATAGATATAGATACACATTGTGACTTCTAAGTGAAGTATTAGATATATAGATATTGACATACATTCTGTTAATCTTTAGAATGTAGATAGTGGTTGAAGACAGGGGTATGGCCATAGCACTTACAGAGATGGGGTAGAGGGAAAGTACCAGGAAGACTGACAACTGCCTCTTCTGAGTAGCAATATTTTCTTACAGTTGTCAGAGAAAACTGAAACCACATACGTATGCTTGCACATAAACACACAAACACACACACACACACACACACAAAACTAGAGGAAGTAATAGGAAAAAAAAAAGAGGAAACACCATTCCCTCAAAGGCTATATAAGACAACATTCTGAGGAAGATGGGGTGAGAATTCTCAAATACTGCAATGACAAAGTATATCAGAGAGTGTTCACTGGATAGAACAAAGAACAAAAAGAAGCAGTGTCATGATAAGTGTAGTTTCTTTGGATCAATGGGACTGAAAATGTGTTTTCAATGACTTGAGAATAAAATTATGTGTGAGGAAATGTTAGAAACAGTATAAATTAGCTTTTGTAAAGGTTAGCAGAAGAGAAAGCCCATCTTTTTCTGATAGTACACATT
>PVHX01024781.1:0-23458 GCA_004024805.1 Geosciurus inauris | reverse complement strand
GGTGACCAGTGCCTCCTTTGAAGACCTACCCAGTAGAAGAATAGTCCCCACCATATCTATTTACTTTACCAACCTAGCTTCTACAAGAAATAGATTATGAGAATGACGGTGAATTACTGCAAACTTAACCAAGTATAATCACCAAGTGCAGTTGCTGGGCCAGGTGCAGGATCTTTAGTAGAGTGGATTAACACACGCTCTGGTACATGGTGTGTAGTTATTGATCTGGCAGATGCTCCATCTTTGGTGAGAGGGAGCCTAGGCTAATGCAATTCAATTATTCCATTGAACACCAATGTTCAATGAAATCCTAGTCAGCTTTCAGAAGGAAGGAAACTCTGACATATGCTAGACCACAGATGAACTTTGAGGACATCATGCTAAATGAGATATGCCACAAAAAGATAAATAGTATATAATTCTACTTCAGTGAGGAACATATATGTTAGGTCGGAGGCAGACACAGAAAACCAGACCCTGTGCGCCGCGGCGCTGCACCAACACAACACCAGGAGCCAGCCCACTCACTGTCGCATGCGACAAACGTAACACACATGCGAGGACCGCAGCACGCATGCGTCAAGCACATCAAGATGGCGGCCCCCAATGATCTGTACGGAAGAAGAAGCGAACTTACAGTAAGGCTCTCGGCTCATACCGGAAGGGATCTGACATCACCAGCTGCACCAAACCAATCTCAGAAGACACTGGACTCTAAGTCAACACCTCTTCCTGGCCTCAAGCCTGCCTTTTCCGGATGGGGAAAGGCTTTATAACCCTGTGTAACACGAGGCACAGCGCCATTTTCCCGACCTGTTCGAGCCTGGTGACTGGCCAGGAGACTGGTCCGGGAGCGTATTTCCCAGAATAAAAGCCTGTGTTGGTCCTGTTTCACCTCCATCTGGTCATTCGTCTTACAATATAGAGGCCAAACTTGGAGACAGAAAGTAGAATTATGATCTCCAGGGGCTGGGGAGGAGCAGAATGGGGGAATTTATTATTTAATAGATGTGGAGTTTCTGGTACAATATGAAATGAGCTCTGGAGATGAATGGTGGTGATAATTACACAATATGATGGTCTCAATCACACTAAACTGTACACTTAAAATGGTGAAAATAGCAAATGTTTATTGTATATTTAGTTATTTTTTTAGTGCTGAGGACTGAACCCAGGGCCTTGTGTATGCTAAGCATGGGCCCTATCACTGAGCTATATCCCCAGCCCTGCAAATTTTATGTCAAGTGTATTTTGCCACAATAAACCAAAAGGAAAATTAATGTGTTGAGTTATTGAATTAGTCCCTTTAGAGCTGTAATAGGGAGCGTTATATTTAAAGTTTATTTATTTTTGCCATGCTAGAGATCAAACCCAAGGCCTTGCACATGCTAGGTAAGTACTTTATCACTGAGCTAGAACCCCAGCCCTGGTTGCGCTACTGATGCCAGTTTTCATCACTCTCTGTTCAAAACATTTTCTAGTTTCTTCTCAAAGAGCACAGTACACTTCTTTGCCCCTTGTCAAGCTTAGCCTAGATTAGTTGAGCTCCAGAAGATCTGCACATGCCTGAGTGGTTATAAATGACTTGTTTGAAACTACTGAGTTTTGGTGTTGTGTGTTTGTGAATTTAAGTCTCATTGCCCTTCAAATTTGAAGAGTATTGAAGTAGGACAGACAAGGCTGACCACTGAGGAATATCAGGAAACAGGTTTATTGGCTGCAGCCAGGTTCAAAAGAGGGGCTTTTCGCCTCCATCAAATCACCCCTCTGAACCCCGAGTTTAGAAAGTTTTAGAACTTTATGTGCACACATTGCACATAAAGTTTTAGTATGTGAGGAGAAGGGCTCAGAGGCTCACAATCTGTACAAGTTCACACAAAAGCAGCTTTTTCACTGTTCTGGGCACCCAATTCAGGCCAAGGACACTCTCTGTGAAAATTAGTGTCTGGGAAAGGGATAGTCTCCCTCTCCTTTCTTCCCACCAGCTGGCTCTGATGCAAATGCCTCTGTGAAGGCTCCAGACCCAGGCAAGAGGCCTTGAGTTCCTTATCACACTCTGTTTCTGTAAACACATCCTGCATCTGAAAACTTGGTTGTAGAAATTCTTGCTGATAGTCTAAGAACAATTATGCTAAACACAATTTTTGAGGGTCTCTGGAAAATCTTAGTTATGGCAAGGGTCTTCTGAGTGGGGATCTCTGGCTTGCTTCAGTATCACTAATGCTTATTATGTACTTTTAAATAAGAAAATAAAACTAATACTGACGCAAATTTAAAAACATATCTGTATTACCCTAACTTAGGAACTAAGAAAAAAGCTAAACATCTATTCACATTCTTTTTCCAGAGCTAATTATGATCTGAAATTCATTATCGTTTTCTTACTCTTTATAATTTTACCAAAGTTTTGTGTCTTCCCAAACAATGAATGTATGGCTTAGCTTTTCTATCTTATTTTTCACATCTCTATTGTACTGTGTGATTTTGTTTGGTACCAAATTATGTTTTTGAGATTCCCATATTGATTGAGGATTTTTTCATGCATTTTTTTCTTTCCCTGGTAAGTTATCTTCTATTTCTGTTCTTCTATTTGTTGCCCTTCACATGAATAAAATCAAATATTAATGCATAAATTTCATTCTCCTTCCAAATCAAAGAATCTTAGGATGCCTTAACGGTAGTCTCTCTATTCAACAGTCTCATGCTATGGCTGCCCGGTAATTTTCGTTTGTTTTGGTACTGAGGATTAAATCCAGGGCACTTTACTATAGAGGTATATCCCAACGCCTTTTATTTTTATTTTTATTTTTTTATTTTGAGAAACAGTTTGTCTCAGTTTGTGAGGCTGGCCTGGAATTTATGCTCCTCTTGCCTCAGCCTCCCAAGCTGCTGGAATTAAAGGTATGTGCCACCATGCTGGGCATTGTTCAATAATTTTTAACTTTACACATTGCACATTATCTTGGTTCCCATGGTCTGATGTTTAGATTTACCCCCAGGATTTCCCACACTTATCCACCAATCTTTCTTGTATATTAAACCTTCTCACTGGGATCATTTTCTTCTTCTCAAAGTCTATATTTTAGAGTTTTTGAGATTCTTTTCATGGCAATCATTGCAAGTTTTGTTTTTCTAGAAATATCTCTGTTTTACTCTTTTTCTTAAAGATGGTTTCTCTGGGCAGCCAATTCCAGGTTAATAGCCATGTCTCACAAGCATTACTATTAAAGATATTAATCTATGGTTTTCTGCCTTCCACTTTTACCTCTGAGAAATTAGCTATTCATTTTATTTTCATCTTTTGAAGATCATCTATTGTTTCTCTGCAGCTATTTTTAAGATATTTTAATTTTTATGTTTTGAAGTTTAATGTTTTATATAAAGATGCACTTAAAAACTATTCTGCTTGTGATTTTCTGGACTTGTTGAATACATCATATCAGTTCTCAAAATTCTCAGACTTATTCTTTCCAATATTGCTTCTCTTCTGCTTTCTTTGTTAATTACTTTTCTGAACTCTGACTCAATGCAACTGTATGTTGGACCTTTTCTGCTATGGTTTCTATGTTTTTCTTTAAAAGTTTTTGACCTTCTATGGTATACTTTGGACAATTTATTCAAAAATATCTTCCATTCCATTAGTTTGCTCTTTAATTACATCTAATCTGGTGTTTATTCTTCAGTTTTTCTTTGTAGTAACTATTTTATATGATAATTGCAATAATTGAAGTGTTTTTAGATATGATTCCATTGTTTTTTCTTTCTGACTACACTTTCTCACAATATCTTGTTTTATTATGCATTTTATAATTTTTGAATCTGTGCTCATGCTAATTGAAACTCTACTGTAGGGATTATTTGAAACCTAGTTGGTTCAAGAGTGAATATTTCCAGAAAGTATTTGTATTTGCTTCTGCCTGGCACTAAGAACATTATCAAAGCAACTCCGCATTAAATTAAAAATCTCATCTTAGCTGAGTGCAGTGGCACAAGCCTATAATCCCAGCACTTATGGAGGCTGAGACAGGAGAATCACGAGTTCAAAGCCAGCCTCAGCAACAGTGAGGTGCTAAGCAACTCAGTGAGACCCTGTCTCTAAATAAAACACAAAATAGGGCTGGGGATGTGGCTCAGTGGTCAAGTGCCCCTAAGTTCAATCTTCCATACCAAAAAAAAATGTCTCATCTGTGGCATTTCAGGCTGTGGAAACATTTCCCACTGACTGGTCAGTAGCCATGAATATTCAGAAAGAATTTTCAAAATTGACACATAAAACTCATACATATTCATGGATAAAGTGTGATTAATGTAGATGTACAATATGTAATGACCTAATCAGGAAAACCTATTTGTTTCCTCAAATATTTATCATTTCTTGCACATGCTAGGCAACAGCTCTACAATTGAGCCATAGCCCCAGTGCTGGTTGTACTATTGATCCCAGTGTTTTACTGGTCTTTTTGAAGAAATTCTTTCTTCAAAATAGAAGAAATATTTTTTAAAAATATTCCCTACATTATCATTATCTATAGTCACTCTTCTGTGCAATAGCACACCAAAACTTATTTCTTCTACCTAACTATAACTTAGTGCTCAGGGATCAGTTTTTCCTCATTCTTCCTCCCCTCCCCAGCGTCTGGTACCCACCACACTACATGTGTGAGATTAATTTTTTATTGGTTCTTTTAAGTTATACAAGACAGTAGAGTCCATTTTGATATAATTATCCAAGTATGGCATATATCTTATTCTAATTAGGACTCCAGTCTTGTGGATATACAGGATGGTGAGATTCACTGTGTAAGATCAATTTTTTTAAGATTCCACAAATGAGTGAGATCCTGCAGTACTCGTCTTTCTGTGCTTGGCTTACTTCACTTAACATAATGTCCTAGGGTTCCATCCATGTTGTCACAAATGACAGTGTCTCTTCTTTTATGACTAAATGCTCTTCCATTGTGTATATGTGATTTTCTTTATCAGTTCATCTGTTGATGGGTGTTTAGGTTGTTTCCATATCTTGGCTATTGTGAATAATTATGCACTGAACATAGGAGGGCAGGCAGACGGCGTCTTCAAGATACTGAGGCTCTTCAACATACTGCATTCCTTTCCTTTGGGGTATATACCCAGTAGTGGGATAGCTGGGTCATATGGTAGGCCTATGTTTAATTTTTGAGATGCTTCCATACTGTTTTCCATAGTGGCTGTATCAGGGAGAATTTTTAAACATCCAGAGCTCAGGGTGTAGCTCAGTGGTGGAGTGCATGCCCAACATGGATGAGGCCCTGAATTCAGTTCCCAATGCCACAGTACTAGGGCAGAAAAAGTTCCAGAGTTAAAGCAGAAATTGATCTGTTTCTTCGTTCTCTGCACTGGTGAGGTAGATCTATTTTCAGTTTTTTGCTTTTTCATTCCACTCTTCCCCGGATCTATATTTTGGGGCATTCATTGATTTGACTCCTTTCAAATGGTGCTCACGGCTTATTTCCTATGTCCCTAAACAAAGCAGTTCTAATATGGTTAAGAGGTTGCTAGATATTTCTGTATCAGCCACAGCATCATTGTTGACTTGCCTCCTTGAACTTTAACTTCTGTTTTGTTCTTATGGAAGCTTCTTAATTTATTATAAATATATCTATGTCAAAATATTCAATTTCATATTTTATTTAAAATTTTTAGGTTTTATAACAAATTTTCCAAGAAGTTGAATTCATTCAATTTTATAATCTGCTGTAGAATATTGCATGGTGCCTTTTGCATGGGAGGCCCTTACCCGTGTTCTAAAGGAATGTGTGATCCTGTTTTCCTGTGTCATGTGAATTCCCTCTCTCCGACTGCCCTAGCATCTATCTTAGTTCCATACACTTGTTTTTTTCTTCTCTTTTCTATCTTTTTTTTTTTTTTTGGTGCTATGAATTGAACCCAGGTTGCTCTACTACTGAACTGTGTCCCCAACCATTATCATTTTTTATTTTGATACAGAGTCTCACTAGATTGCCAAGCCTGACCTAGAACTTGTGATCCTTCTGCCTTAGCCTCCCAAATCACCACGATTACAGGCCTGCACCACAGCTCCTGATTCAGTTCCATGAGCTTGTAAGGGACTAAGTTGTTGAATGAATATGTAGGTCCTTTCCATATCTCTCTGTTGAGGGAAGTTTTGTACAGTAATTGTTCTTAGAAACCTGTTTTATGTGTTAGTCATCCTTATCTGTTTTTCCACATTTTTATTGGTGCATATAGTTATACATAATGCTAGTATTTGTTGATACATATTTGTACATGCACACAATATAACAATATAATTTGGCCGTTATCATTCCTCGGTAGTCATCCTTATATTGACAAACACCCATTCATTCTAATCAACATTTCTTCTCCAAATGCTAACCTGTTTTCTTCATTTTGCCTTTTGTGAATATTGACAATGTTCTCATTCAAAAACAATTACATCTTTAGATACCTAAATGATATGTTAACATGGCCCTTTAATCTCTCTTTTCCAGGCTAAGCAACCTCATTCCCCCAGTGGTAGCGATTTAAATATATTTCTGGGTAAAGTTGGATGTGAAATAATTAAAGCTTTATTTCTGACAGTTCTTTGTCATTGAACGTATTCTGGTAGAAATCGAGTATGTGCTTAGTGAGGACTCGTGTGGGTGGCTTGCCTGCCAGGCATCATTGTGCGTCATTAGCTCCTGGGCACAATGGTTCAGGTAAGCCAGGAAAAGAATGCCAGCTGCTATTGCTCTGTGGTCAGCCCTTGACAAGAGCTGCATCAAGCTTCTGTGAAATCTGTGAAATGCTGCACGACTCTTACCGTTGCTCACCACTGCAACTTCCTGCTTTCCTGCCCAGAATGCACATCTCTGAGACCTCAAATGGCTGGGGTATGTCTGGCCCCAAGTCCTCCACCCCTGGTAAATAAGGAACTTGGCCAAGCAGAGGCTGAAGGAAAAGCCTGTTCTTTATATTCTTCCTTGCTGAGATTTTACCCCTACGAGCTTATTTTGTAGTCATTCATTGATGAGTATTTGAGCAATGCTCATGGCATTTTGGGGGGCCCTGGGCAGCTATTAGATGTGCAGAAACTTTTATAAAAATACAGTGAGTGAGACTTCATTGCATAAAAAGAAGATCCATTTAATTTTTCCTGTTCAAACAACCACCCGGCCCACTAGCAAGAATTAACTCCTTTGAAGTGCTTAGCTTTTTGCTTAGTCCCCTGATGAATATGAAAAAAAAGATCCGAGCCCTGCCTTCTGGATAACACCTCTTGATAAATGCATTCCTGAAAAATAATTCATTCATTGATTCAGCAAATAACTGTTGGGTACCAACTATGTGCCAGGCACTGTGCTAGGCATTTAGGATACTGAAGTGACTCAAAGAGACATAGATCACTGCCTTGGGCAACTTTTATTCTAGTTGAGTAAAAATACTTTTTTCTATTAATGGAATTTGGTTTTTAAATGCTCCAAGGGAGACTCTTACTTAAGGAAACCTGACAGTGAATTCTTTTGAAGAAGAAAAGGAGAAAAAATAAAGACCCTTCCTAGGCCTGTGCCAGACCTCCACTGGCGGTGGAGTGCAGCTGCAGATGCTGGACAGGGGCCAGTGCTAGGGGAAGAGGTGGTTGAGAACTAGGAGTCAAGGTGGTAGCAGGAGGCCAGGCCAAGGGTGATCTGAGGCTTCAACCCCAGTGTGTGTTCCATTGCCCCGTAGGACTTTGGTACAAATCACAAACTCAAAGATCAAATTAATAAGAATCTTAAGTGTTGGAAACTTCTGAATGTGTGCAGCCCAGCATGACCATCCTGTTCATATACCCATGAAGCCAGCTCTGCACAGAGCTATATCTCTCTTGCTATCTCACAGCTCTGTTTTGATGGCCAAGTGAGGAGTAAGAGAAGGTAATGTGAACACTGGAAAGTACAGCACTGTAAGACATGCCATCACTTAAGTCCAGTTTTGCACACCTGGTACCATGTTGGTTCATGTGTGCATAGGGACTTAAATTCCAGCAGATATTTCATTTCCCTATTATGGAAAACAGGTGCCATCACACAGTTCCTTTATCAAGGGTCCTTGGAACAGAGAGACTCTAGAGAAGCTCCAGGATTGGCCTTGGTTACTTACCTCTGTATTCTTCTTTGATGTATTATAGGAAAACTCTCCAAAGAGTTTTAAAACCTTTTATTGAAAGTTTTTTCATCTTGGGGAATGGCATAAAGTACTAGTTAGTTAGTCCCGGATTTGAATCCAGATTTACTGTGTCCTAGCTATTGAAAAAGTTACATAAATAAACCTATCTTCTTTCAGCACCAAGTAGATGAGATCTTAATAGGACTTTCTTCAAGGTTTCCTGTAGGATGGAACAGGATGCTAAGGACTTCTTGCATGGTCAGGCATGTAGCAGTGCTCAGTGAATATTAGTTACTTTTCTCTTTGTAGGTTGGAGAGACTTGAAGAGTAAATGAGATTGGGCTGGTTGTTTATTTGATGGGTATCAGTCTCAGCACCCAAGACAATGAAAAAGGTTGTCTGGCCGGCTGCCTCATGCACTTGAAATTTTCCACCCAGAAAAAAGGCTATTGGGAGGGAGGGAGAAAATACATCTGAAGCAATAAAATATCTTCTTATGACCCAGTTTAAACTAACTTTCTATTGTTATGAAAAGGCATAGTCTGAACATGATATGTTCTGACCACTGTATGATGTGGCTCTGAACTGAATTTTCTTCACTTTCTTTTGCGTACATCCTTCTTCTCTTAGTCTTTGAAGTTTGCCGTGAAAGTGGACTGCACAGGAATTTAATAATTGTGGTCTAGGGAGAACCGCTTCTTGGCCAGGTTGTATGTAGAAATCATATTTTGCACACTTGGATGTGCATAAGATTCTCATGCACATGCTTCAGGATTAAATGATACCAGTTTAAGAATTATCTTTGAAAAAAAACAGTAACAGTGTACCAACCACCAAAGACTACGCTATATTAAAAATTTCAAGTGCATTTTATTAGAGGTAACTAAGGAAAGAGCCAAGTTTTCCCGTGTCTTCACAAATATGTGATGCCATCTAGTGACGAATTTTCAAAATGCAGGAGCGTGTCTGTACCATCTGGATCTCCTTTCTATGGCCAAAACAACATTGGAAAGGGGAAAGACACAAAGATCCACCTTAGCTAAAGTTATGAAACACCTCACAGAACCACTGCGCCTGGAGAAGTCATGTGGCACATTCCTCTGTTTTATGGTCTGACTTCATCTTAACCCCCCAGGCAGATGAATATCCACGAAAGTGTTATTTGAAAGTTTTAACTTGTTTTGTGTTTCATACAATACTTTGAAAACATGGATCCCTGACTGATATGCTTTTATTCTGAGATGGGTTCGAGTTGTGATTATGAACCTTAAATGTTTCAATTTTCTACCAAAAACTTTTTGAGATATGAGGTTATGGGAAGGTAATTGGAGAATGGGAAACCAAAGTCAAATTTTATTCTTTCTTTCTTTCCTTCTTTTTTTTTAATGTTGCGTGGGTTTTGCTCTTATTCATTCCTTTCTTAAACCCAACCTTAATTAAACCAACCCTGGGTATCTATGATAAATGGGAGCAACATCATCCTTGCTCGCATGCAACCTTTACGACAGATCCTCTTTCAAAGGTTGGTTGTGAAGTCATGTCATACATCGTGATGGACTTGGAAAAAGTGAAATAGAACAGAATACAAAATCATGGCCTTGCAAGAGGATATGGAGAAATAGCTAAAGCATAATGATTAACACCAGGAAGGTGAGGCCAGTGGAAAGAAACAGTGGAATGACTTACTCTGGCAAAGAGAAGGGTAAGGAGAAAATGCCAGGGTGCAAAATGAAAGTTGGAGCTCAGATAGGTGAGCAGAGCCAGCCTAATGAGAAGAGGTGATGTGACTACATGCAGAGATGTTGGGGCTCCTCATGACTGGAAGATATGAAAATATGGCACCCCAAAATATAATTTTTGGTCTATTTTGAATTTGTTATTCTGAGACACTACAGACAGGCTCAGCTCTGAAAAGTTCTACTTTAGTAAAAGAAATTTAGACCTATAACGGAAACCTATTTTAGTTCAAGTATGTGTATCAGGAAGAGGGCTGTTCCGGCAAGTTTTATTGCCTAAGAAAGACTTTTATATGGCTGACAGGATAACCTCTATTCACCAGATATTTCCTCCCTTCACCCTCCCATAGCCTGTGTCTTCCTCATCCCACAGAAATCCCAAACCCTCTGTTATGGTTTTGATATTAGGAGCCCTCCAAAAGCTCATGTATGAGACAATGCAAGGTTTAGAAGTGAAATGATTGGGTTATGAGGGCCTTAACACAATCAGTGTGTTGATCCTCTGATAGGTATTAACTGAGTGGTAACTGTAAGCTGGTAGGGTGTGGCTGGAGAAGGGGGTTCCCTGGGGATGTGCCTTTGGGGTGTATTTTTTTCCTTAATGAGTAGAGTTCTCTTTTTGCTTCCTGGTGTGATGTCTTGAGCCATGTTCCTCCACCACACTCTCCTGCCATGATGTTCAGCCTCACCTTGAGCCCCCAGGAATGGAGCCAGCTGCCTATGGACTGAGACCTCTGAAACTATGAGCCCCCAAATGAACTTTTCCTCTTCTAATTGTGCTTGTCAGGTCTTTTGGTCACAGCAGCAAAAAAAAAAAAAAGCTGACACAAATACCCTCTTCCTTTCTCTAGCTCAGGTTGCTACTTAGCTTTAATCATCTGACCCTTCTTCAAGTCTCTCATTTTCTGGAGTGCTCATGTGTATTCATCTAATTGAAGTGAATTTTCTCCTGTTAATCTGTCTTTTGTCAAGTTAATTTATTGCAGCCTACTCAAAAAATCTAGAAGGGTGGTTTCCAGGTCCCTGCAGAGACTTAGGAGTTGAAGCAGAATGAATTCTTTGTTCTTGGTCCCATAAGTGAAAATAAAACAACACTGATTTGAAGTACTTATGGGAGTAGGAATGGTACAGATGGACCTTGAATTAAATTTGTATCATAGTGGTTCTGCAGTATCCACAGCTTTAGTTACAGCCAACTGTGGCCCAAGACTATTAAGTGGGAAATTCCAAAAAAAAAAAAAAAAAATTTTACATTTTAAATAAATTTCATTAGAAGTAGAATATATTGTTATAATCATTCTATATTATTATTGGTTATTGCTATTAAGCTCTTACTATGTCTAACTTAAAATTAAATGTTATGATAGGTATGTATGTACCATATAGGAAGAAAACACAGTATATACAAGGTTCAGTACTATCTGAGGTTTCAGGCATCCGCTGGGAATCCTGGAATGTGCTCTCATGCCTAAGGAGGACTACCATATTTAACAAGCCCGTGGAAAGCCAATTTTCCTAAAATTTTGGCTTCCTTATTTTCTCTAAGAATTATACTCCTATTTATTTTATTTAATTGTATCTATTTCTTCAAGCAAAATCTCATGCTTTTTCTTGTTGACCTTTGGCCTGTTTAATTTTCCCTTTTCCCAGTAATGCCTAATCTTTATCCCAAACAATGTAACATGTTAGAATTCATCCTGGCAAGTAGTGCCATACTTTGTATACCAACAGCAAATGAAGCAGCCCATTTTTAAAGAACACGAATCAAGAGTCTATGAAACTCCAATGAATCACCTGATTCATAGATGAATTGTGAGAAAGAAAAAGCAAGTAAGGAGCTTGGAAAGCTCATTTCTTCTGCCTCTGCAGACCTCTGTGGCACTGCTGCCTAATCCAGGGCTGGCTACAAAGCAGGCACTTAGTACAGATTGTTAAATGAAGCTGTTTTGAAGGATTACATGCCTGAACGAAAGGGCATGGGGCATTAGGGAAGCCAACCCCATTTCAACATGATTCTTGTTGGTGTAACCTGAGGCAAGTAATTCATCATTCTTTAACTTAATTGTTTTATCTATGAAATGAAGATAATAAAAATATTAGAGTGGTTTTGGGGTGATCAGAAATAATAAAGAAGTCCCTGGAACGTATTAGATACTTCAACAAATGGTGTTAGTTATTCTGTGAAATTTGCAGACTGGAAATCTCTTTTAATTAGTATTAGTTGGGATAACTACCAAGATTCCCATCTTGTGGTAAACTAAGCTTTCATTAAGGTAAACTAAGCTTTCATTTCTTTTTCCCGTCCCTTTACTGGGGAAGCACTCTGCTACTGAGCTGCATCCCCAGCCCTCTGGTGCAGACTTACAAAAAGAGGATTATGATAAAGGTATTTTAGCTGATTCATTCAGCTAGTTAGTGATTCTAGTTGTCAGGCAGCATCCACATTTCAAAGCCATCTTATTCCCTAATAACAACAATTACAGCAAGTAACATGTATGGGGTTCTTACCATGTGCTGGCCACACATCTATGTATTTTTTGTTATCTGAGTCCTAGACCAGAGGCGTGACTCTGAGGGTACCAACAAATTAGATCTAGCCACTTACCCTAAAAACAAAACAGAAAAAAGTAATTGGTGAAAAGCAAGAAAGGAGCTTTAATCATCATGGTCCTATTGTGAAGGCAAGGCAAGATCAAGCGTCTCAGTGTCAGTCTGTGTTCAGGGCACCAACATGAGCTCTTTGATTTAAATGGAAAAAGAACTGTGGCAGGCGGTGAGGTATGCATACTTACACAGTCTTGGTCAAACTGTGGTGTGGTTGATTGTTATTTCAGTTCTGGTTCTATGAGGTGGCTTTAGTGAACTTATCGTTTGAGGGGGCCATCTCCATTTGCTGTTTAGAATGTTTATCTATCAAACCTGTAATCCTGGAAGGTGGGCCGATCAGCTCTCGTGAGCCTATTGCTCCTGCTAAAGGGGATAGTGTCTTCCTGGGTGATACGCCTGCAGGTCTCTGTTGTTCCCTGAAGTATAAGACAAGTCAGGCAAATTTAGGACTAATAAACATCATATTACCAGTTTTTAGATGAACTTTCCTTAAATGATTAACATGTCTATTTGCAGAACTGAGCAGGAATCTGAAGACAGATTGAATAATGAAGGCAGAGATGCTTGATTCTGCTTTTAGTTACCCACTGGGCATCCATAGGCCAAAATAGAGTCAGCGCTTTTCGTAAAGGCAGCTTCCAATTCTCAGTTATATTTTGATCTTCATAACAAACCTAAGAAGTAGGGGCTGTTATTCCATAATGGGAAATGGAACCTGAGGTACAGAGACACCAGGTAATGTGGCAAGGTCCCCGAATCGGTACATATGAGCCAAAATGGACCTTGGCAGCCTGGCTACAGGCCCACACATTTCCCTGCTCCTGATCAGATCAAGAATTGAAAAAGAATGTGTTTCTATGTGGGAGGGGGAAAAATCAAATGTCAGAAGTTACTTGACACTTGATATTTAAATGATAGTCAACAAATGGTTTGAGGATCTGCAAGAAAATTTGATTCTCACAGAAATTTCACCTATGTTGAAGCTCATCATCTTTGCAAGTGTTATTTCTCTTTACAGCTTGGGAATCTGTGGGTCTTACGATTGTATTATTCATGAATGGCAAAGGTCTATGGTATTAGTGTTAGTGAAAGAATATATTTAAATTTAACGCTGTCTCCAAGGAACTTCCTGTCATTACTAGGCAAGTGTTTAATCTCTTCTGATATATTTGAAAAATCCCACTGAAAAATTTGACCTATCCATACTTGTTATAGGAATGTGAGACTCATGGGGGCAGGTATTGAAAGCCTACTATAATGAACAACCAGTTTATTTACCCACAGAAAAAGAACTTCGCAAACTTTGGAGTTCAGCACTTCTGTTCTGGCAACTTCTTTTTCTCAGAAAGTTTCTCTAAATACCTGTATCATTAAGGATTTCCTGTTTCTAAAAAGGGTGTTTGCGATTCCTGTTCAGGTTTGCGGGGGAGTGATTCTACTTGACTTCCAGACTGGCCCTTCTCATATAAATTAACGGTGTTGTTTGTACTATTATTTAGTGCTTTTTAAATGGCAGATAATCTGACATTTTACCGTCAGAGGTATGTTATTCTCTCTAACAGAACAGAAAGCTAAAGCAGAGAGAAGTTATAAACTTTTCCAGTATCATCAACTAGAAAACAGTGGCTGCAATAGATTGGATATGGAATGTCCCCCCCAAAGCTTGGGTTTTAAAGGCTTGGTCCCCAGCTTGGAGTTCTTGGGAAGTGGTAGAACCTTTAGGAGGTGGGGCCTGGTGGTGGTCTTCAGGTCCCTGGGGTCATATCCTTGAAGAGGACAGTGGCACCCCAGCCCCTTCCTCTTCTTCTTGCTTTCTGGCTAGGAGGTGAGAGGTTTTGCTAAACCATGTATTCCCAACACAATGTGCTGTCTCACCACAGGCCCCAAAGCGATGGGACCTATTGATTATGGGTGGAACTTCTAAAACTATAAGCCAAAATGAACTTTTTCTCCTTATAAGCAGATGGTCTCAGGCATTGGTCGTGCTAATGGAAAGCTGACCAACTCAGTGAGGCTGGGACTTTCCGGTAGGCAGCCTGACTCCAGAACCTGCTCTCAACAACCCATTCGCCAGCCCATTCTAAGGGGCAATGAGCTCTGATTTGGGGCACAGATGATCATTGGCAAACAGAGCTGCTGACTCATAGCATGACCAACACTGTAGGGGCCAAAAAAAGTCATGATGTCTGTTAACACAGTGACACCTTTTTTTTTTTTAGTTCAAAAATTTATTTTAGTACATAAAGAAGTTGGCAATGTAAGTATACTTTCAAATATGTTGTGGCAACTTCTTGACATCCCTATATGCCTATTGTTTTGCAATGTGGTGTTTCTGTAAATTAATGTAATACAAGCAGAGATTTTCTCTTTCTGGCTGACATAGAATGGAGACAAGTCATTCCATCTGAGATTTCCTAGAACAGAGATTGGCAAACAGTCTATATATAAAATGAGATAAATATTTTAGTCATTATAGGCTAAAGAATTTCTCTCACAACTACTCAATTATCGAACGAATGAGTGTTTGACAAATAACTTTCTCTTTTTTTTTCTTTTTTGTATTGGTGATTAAAGCAAGTGGTGCTTTATCACTAAGTTACATTCTCAGTCCTTTTCATTTCTTATTTTGAGACAGACAGTGACACCTTTTTGAACACCCACTGTGTGCCAGTCTCTTACATTGCCATAATCAAATGGAGTTGGGTATTCTTAGCCTCACTTTTCAGATAATTGAAACTCATAGAGTTTGAGTAGCTTGTCCGAGGTCACACAGCTGTTTACTAGTGACTTTAGGTTGCAAACACAGCTGTTACTCCCAAATAATCAGGTTCTTTCCATTGTGATGTGCTATTAATTTACAGGAGATGATACAGGTGGATAAGCCTGGAACTTTCCTGGAGTTTCCCCTCCCACCTTCAAGGAATACCAGAACACCACTCTAAAAGGTCGTTTGAAACACATAGAATTTCTGTTCCAAATACAAAGACTTTTGTATAGTATTTACCTCTTCCATATATTTGGTATTGGTGGAGTCTGTCTGCTTTTCTAGACTGTTTAAGCAGAGTGTCCAGACCAAGCTGGTTTGACATATTTCTTAGTGTAGTTTGGGTGGTAAGCTTGCTCTGATGGATTTTTTTTTGTGTTAGGGCTCCTCACAACACATCAGTTTGGTGTCTCCTGCTGGTTTGTTTGCTCAGAGCTGAGCAGTGTAGACAACATGGAGTTGAAAAACCATACTGAGCTTCCACTTGAACCTCCAGGTCAAGATGAAGAGAAAGGACAGCTTTAAGCGTAGGAGATACTTGGCCAAGTAACTTACACAAAGGGGGCAATAAAGCAAACACAAAATAAAAATTTTTTAATGATTGTTGCTGTAAAAGATAAATAGAACAGAATGTAACTGATGAAAATATTCTTTTCTCCTTTGATCAGCATTGTTCTTCCCAGAGAAAATTGCTATTGACAGTTCCTTTCAGCATGCTTCCAGAAAGTTAAATAGGTTTTACAGGTGAACATGGATTGAACATCCTATTTCTTTGGTTTAGGAGAAAATTTCTTTACACAAAGGTAAGATTATCTTTCTCACAAAGACAGAGAACCATTCATGCACATCCTTCCAATGAATTTGTTGTGTGTTTTGCAATCTGTTCTCTCTCCCTGTTAGTTTTTAACATTGATATCATTGATATTGAATTTGTTTCTGTATTTTTCTAGGCATGGAAAGAGTGTTAAAGTATCTACCTTAGGTGATATTTGGGTGGAAGGGGAAAAATAGAGTATTCTGTCAAAGAGTAACCATATCTGAAGGAGAGTTATGGCCTGTTCATAAGACTGAAAAAAGTTGACTAGGATTTAATACCAACTATTATCTGAACTATCAAATATCAAACACATTAAAATGGGGCCAATTTAGACACAAAACTGGTTACTGTGTATAAGTGGAAACAGTGTTTTTTGATAATCGTCCATGGGCTTTTGTGTTTCTGCACATCTTGCTTACACAAGTGCTAATTGACTTTATTTTGGATTATGTATTCAAGGATGTTTATATAGCAAAAAGTTTTGGGAAAGTTGAGAAAGTGTCCCTTTCTGGAGGAAAGGGCAGGTTTGTTTATTGTCCGCCAAAATAAAGTTTATTTTTCTGGGGCAAGATCAGGCAGATTTACTGTTGATTATAAGGGGCTTGAGTTCCCTAAACTCAATGTTCCTGTCCTGTAACACAGCCCAGTATGTGCCCAAGCATCACCTTACCCTCTTTGACCCTGCAGGAATTGGCTCAAATGTTGACACTCTGGCTCCTGCTATCACTGTGAATAGTAAAGTCTTTTGACTCTGACCTAGGAGACTCATGTTTTCTGTCAGTATTCATAAAACTGTGTCATGTTAAAATTGTTAGTTTACAAACAAGAGGAAATGTAAGACCCTTCATCTTGACTATGGTGGCTATAAGAAAAATAAACATCAGTGACTCAGTGATTTTGTGATTAGAATTTTGTATTCTTCAGATAACCAAGAAACCCATGTCATGGGGAGCTACGTCTGAGATCTAAGGGATAAATGCTCAATCAATAAAATTACAATCTTCAAAAATTAGTGTTACTTGTAAAACTGAGCACAATTAATAGAAGATCTGACTTCTCGACTGCAGTTTTGTCGGGGTGCCTTGGTTGAGCCCACTTGGTGAGATAGGAGGTTTCAGATTCCTGGAAATCACTGGGGCAGGTGGGTGCCTAAAGGGAAGGTATCAGTAGAAATAGAAGTCAGGCAAGCATCTTCCTGGTGTGTGAAATTCAAAGCAAACTAAGGCAAATGGCTAATAGACTGATGTATAATTCATAAACACATGTCACATATAAAATTATGCTCTTGAAAAAATCAATTGAGGATCCCAGAAATGTCCTGTTTAAGGGGTTATATTTATTTTTATTTATGATATTAATAGTTAAAATGTGAAATTAAGAAATATTTATTAACTTACTAAAAATAATAAAACTGGCACACTATCATAAATAAATTTCATGATAATAATGCTGTTATAAAACAAAAAATATTACTGTTAAAAATGGCATTATCTTATGATTTTGAAAATCTCTTTAATGTCTGGCTTTGTAGAAAATAGCTGGAGCCTCAGCTCTGCTTTATCATTCAACCTCTTGTAATATCATATGACAATTAACCTCTGAGGAGAAAACACTAAGAATTGACAATAAGAATAAAAGAGACCAAGAATGAAATCATATTTTCATGAGAATAGCTTTGACCTTGCAGACCTCCTGAAGGGATCTTGAGAACTCCTGGGGTCCCTGGGTTACACTTTGAGACTCAAAATAAAACAAGTATGCTGGACTGAAAACACAATCCATAAATTTTGCAAACAGTGTCATATTGATTTTATGGTAGGAATACAGCCAGTTCAATTTCTGAAATTCCTAGTAGGAGTTTCAGAAAGAGTCCATGAATTTTCTTTTCTTTTCTTTCTTTTTTTTTTGGTACTGGGGGTTGAACTCAGGGACACTTGACCACTGAGCCATATTCTCAGCCCTATTTTGTGTTTTATTTAGAGACAGGGTCTCAATGAGTCGCTTAGTGCCTCACTGTTGCTGAGGCTGGCTTTGAACTAATGATTCTCCTGTCTCAGCCTTCTAAAGTGCTGGGATTATAGGCATGTGCCACTGCACCTGGCTATTCTATTTCCTTTTAGAATTATTGATTGTTAGGAAACCAATAAACTCTCAGCAGAGTGGCCCATGAAATTCCATCATATGCTTGGGGAATGATCAAGTCTCATACTTGAGAGAATTTTATTTTAGACTCCAGGAATGTGGTATTTGGGTTATATTTTCAAATAATTTTCTCCTTTAGGACTCAGGAATCAAAGCCACATTTAGCATATATGGGAAAAAGCATTGGCCTTGGAACTATAGCAACCAGGGATTGTATACAAGCACGTAATAGTTGGACAACTCTAGGCATAGTACTCAGCCACTTGATGTCATTATCTGCACGCCTCATCTGTACAATGGGAGTAGTGATGATTCCCAGGCTTGTTTTATATATCCAAAGGCCTTAGCCTGATGCCTGGCATCCAAGAAGGCACAAGGCAGAATTTCCAGTGGTGTCTTCTTTAGGGGTTGAGGGGGCCTTGGCAGTCATCATGATATGCATCTGCTTTTTCTAGGTCATAGTCAACAGCAGAAATTCTCTATTTCTCCAGGTAGCAACTTCCAGAAAGGCTTATGTATCAGTCAGCTTTCCATCACTATAACAAATACCTGAGATAACCAAATTATAAAAATAAAAGGTTAATTTTGGCTCACAGTTGTGGAGGTTTTGGTTCATGGTTGATTGATCTCATTGCTCTGGGTCTGTGTAAAAGCTGGACATGATATCAGGGAGCACATGGCAGAGCAAAACTGCTCATCTCATGGCCAGGCAACAAAAGAGAGAAATAGAAGGGAAGAAACTTGGGTCACACAGTCACCTTCAAGGGCATTCCCCTAGTGACCCAGAGATCTTCCACTTGACCCTACCTCTTAAAGTTTCCACAACCTCCCAAAAGCTTCTTCCTGAGAAACAAGACTCCAAAACATGGGCCTTTGGGGGACATTTAAGATCAAGTAGGAAATCTAATTACTAGAATATTTAGAGAGAAAAATCTCCCTCCATCTTTTCCCATTGGTCCCTCAGCAAGTATAGTCCAATTCTTTCCCATGACAATTCTTCAAATATTTGAACAACTCTCCCATCCTGTCTGCTTCTTTTTTCCTCTGGATTAAATCATGTGACAGTCTTTAAGAATTTTTTGCATGACATTTTGAGCCCTGCTTATTCTCCTTTGGGTGCAGAGGGCCAAGTTCTGGATGTCAGAGGACCACTTCAAGTCCAACCACAAAACACATATATTTTTGCTTTCCATTCCCCCTTTTCGGTGTGTGTGAAGGGGTTAGTTTACTATGCCTGACTGTACATGTCACACTTGTGTGACACCACTGCCATTTAAATGCTCTTCTTTGCTTGTTACTTAATCTACACATATCAATCATCATTTGTGCCTGTTACCAGCTGGGTAAACTGCCTTGGGCTGAAAGCAATGCTCTGTCAACTCTTAACAGTTCTGTATTTCTCCATTTTGCAACATTACATCAGATACCATGATACTGACTTCCAGGTTAACCTGATGAATCAGATTTAATGCTGTTGCCTTAAGAAGTGCCGCAGGGGGTTCTTCTGTAAACCTGGGGAGTCTCTGACTTCCCTCTGGTAAGCCAGAATTCGTATCCCCTTAGTGTCACAGTAAGTGTTGGCCTTTGACCCAGATTGCAGTCAAAATGCTGACATCTTCCTGATGCTGTCTTTTCACAATCTTTAGACATTTTAGTGTCTAAGAGGTCAGAAGAGTCATTAGTCAGCCCTAGCACATTCCCAATTCTGACCCAAAAAGCTACGGCCACTTCCCCTTTTGAAGTTCTTCCCTTTTGCATTTTCAAATTATATACTAGAGATAACACGGAGATAATTTCAGGTGCAACAACTTTTTCTCCAACCCTAAAAACTCCCAGGAGTTTTGCTAGTGACTCCACTGTATTTTCGCTTTTCCAACTGGAAGTCAAAACGAAACTCTTGGTCATTCCTGATGGGGACTGTATTTTCTATCCACCTTTGGGTGTCTTTCAATGAGGGCTTGGGAAAATATGTTATATGATAAAACTCCTCTGTGGGGTTTGGAAAAAGGTCACCCAGTTCCTTATGAAGCTGCATGAACTTGTACTTCTTTCTGTTGCCCTTCTGCACGGGCAGGAAGTAGGGTGCACTGGCTGCTGGAACCAGAGGTAAATGACCATGGAAGAAACAAGCCTGTTTTTGCCAGCAGGAATGTTTGGAAATCCACTTGTCTCTTTTTAATATTCATTCTCTGTGAGGGCATCCTAACTGGCCCTTCATAGTTGTGGAGTGAGCCCACCTACACAAGTGTTCTTTCTCTATCCGATCCTGTGGTGGAAGAAGCAATAAGCTCCTGGGATAGGCCGAAGCAATAGTTCCTCATAAGCTTGCCCAAGAGATCTAGGGCGGAGTTTGGGAGGGACAGCTAGGGTGTTGTCAGCTGGACCTCATGCCTCAGATACTCGTGGACCTCAGAAGGTAGCATGACTGAACTTGGGCAATGAGATGTTCCACTGTTTGAGTCAGCCCAGGACACGCCCTGGTGAGATACACAAGTTCATGCCACCATTGGGAGTCCACTGGATGGCTGGCATCCTCATTCTAGGGCAAGGAGCTAATCCTTGAAGAGTACTGAAGCAGCTGGGCATGGTGATGCAAGCCTGTCATCCCAGCACTCAGGGAGGCTGAGACAGGAGAATCACTAGTTCAAAGCCAGCCTCAGCAACAGCGAGGCGCTAAGCAACCCAGTGAGACCCTGTCTCTACATAAAACACAAAACAGGGCTGGGCATGTGGCTCAGTGGTCGAGTGCCCCTGAGTTCAATCTCCTGTACCAAAAAAAAAAAAAAGAGTACTGAAGCATTTAAACCACAAATGCTGTGGTTTAAAAATATATGCCTTTGGGGCTGGGGTTACGGCTCAGTGGTAGAGCGCTTGCCTCGCTCGTGTGGGTCACTGGGTTCGATCCTCAGCACCACATAAAATAAATAAAGGTATTGGGCTCATGTACAACTAAAAAAATATTTAAAAAAAATATATGCCTTTGTTTTGCTAAAAAACAATGTACATTCTTACCAAAAATTTTGGAAAGTTCTGAAATGCTGAAAGAAAAGAAATGACACCCAATTCAGATATAACGTCTGTTAATGTGACAGCTATTTCCAATAATTTATATGTACATATGTACTTATAAATGATAACATTAAAATATTGTCATAACAAGAATAATATCTCCATGTTGGTTCATTAATAATTTTGTGCCAATGTTCATTCATTAATTGTAACAAATGTACTGTACTAATGTAAGATGTTTATAGTTTATAGATGTAGGGTATATGGGACATCTTTGTATAGTCTTCTAGATTTTTCTATACATCTAAATCTCTTTTATGAACTAAAATCTATCTTTAAAACTATTAAAATGGCCAGGCATGGTGGCGGATGCATGCCTATATCCCAGTGGCTAGGGAAGCCAAGGCAGGAGAATGTTAAGTTCAAGGCCAGCCTCAGCAATTTAGTAAGGCGCTAAGCAACTTAACAAGACCCTTTTTCAAAATAAAATACATAAATAAATACAAAGGCCTGGGGATGTGGCTCAGTGGTAAAGCACCTCCGGATTCAATCCTCAGTACCAAAAAAAAATCTATTAAAATTGATAGAATGGAATATAATTAGAATGCAGCCTAATATATTAGACCTTATTGAAAGAGATATGACCTTAATGTGTAGCCATTGATATTATATTATATATTATTGTATATATATTTTTTCTTTATATATTATGTTTACATGTTTTAGTTTATGTATCATAAAATATATACATATTTTAATACATATTAATAAATTAGAAATTTATTCATTTATCAGAAATGATGAGTACAGAGAGGCAAAGGGGGCACAGTCTTTGTCTTCAAATAGCTGATGGATTCATGGGGGAATCAGGAAATAAATAAGTGGACAAACAAGTACTTAATTACAAAATACCAGGTTCTGTGAAGGAGCATGTTGCCATAATAAGGCAATAACTGCAAGTGAACTGCTTTCATAGGTGATGGGCGGAATGAGGGCTCTTGGCAAGATGGCTGAATCTAGATCAGGGAGAGGGAATCCACAGATGAACCTGAACTCTTGTCCTAGTGGGAGAAAGCAAACTACCAAAACCATGATGCCATCTCAAAAAAGACTTGGGAGCCAACTTGAAGAAGTTGCCTCTGGTCAAATACAAGACAATTTGAGCATCAATAAGAATAATGATTATAGTGCATTGAAACATAGCAACTGTATTTAAATGAACAAATTTATAACTGTACTAGAAAAACTCATTAATCACAGTTTGAAAATGCTAGGGAAAAAACTCATTTTAGAAATTGATAAAGAGAAAATTAAACATTCATCTTGTGCCTCTTTTTCACAAAACAGTTGATGAGGAAATCTTTCTTTGTAGTTTTTCAGAAGGGATGACATAATTAGAATACCATCATTGTGCAAATACTTAAGAGAACTGATGTAACAGGCAAAGATAGTCAATAACTGTCAACCTCACAAAACAGAGGTTTCAAGGCTCTGTTTTCCTCCAGTTGGAGAATGTGTGAAGTGTGCAGTATTGTCAAAAAAAAGGCATACTTGAATACCCTCGAAATCTCATCCACATGTCTATGTACCTGTTTACAAGACACTCAGGACAGAAGAACATGTTAAACAACATGGGGGAGGGGAGGAAATAAGAAAACTCTAGACTGGGGGAAAAATGACTTTCTATAGTATTATTCTGAGGATTCAATGAGTTCGTTATATGTAAAGTGATTAAAAGAGTGCCTGGCATTGCAGGGGTCCAGCCTCCACAGGGTGTCAGGTCCTGAGGTGGGATGAGTGCTGTCGGCGAAGGTAGCAGCAATGAGACATAGAGACCAGGTTTGGTGCAAGCTGTGTCTGTTTAAGTTTAGACCAGTGCTTTATTTATAGTGATTTACGGCCATTTATTAAAAGAAAAGAAAAGAAAGGGGGTTACAATTCATCATGAGTTATTCATAAACACAGAGTGGTCATCTATAATGGCCCTGGGTATCTACATCAGTTCCAAAAGAATTTTTAAATCTTAGCCGGGCGCAGTGGCTCAAGCCTGTAATCCCAGCACTTAGGGAGGCTGAGACAGGAGAATCGCGAGTTCAAAGCCAGCCTCAGCAATGGCAAGGCACTAAGCAACTCAGTGAGACCCTGTCTCTACATAAAACACAAAATAGGGCTGGGGATGTGGCTCAGTGGTCAAGTGCCCCTGAGTTCAATCCCCAGTACCAAAAAAAAAAAAAA